>JBBPBX010002328.1:44745-82792 GCA_038048925.1 Garcialebias charrua | reverse complement strand
AAAACATACAACAGAAACAAAAGTTTGAAGACTTAGACATCCGTCTTGCACAACTTCATTCATCGTATGTGTCACAAATGACTCAACTACGACCACACCAGGTTTTTGCACAATATCAAAGATTATAGTTTTTTTTTTTTGAAGGTCACATGGATTCACCGGCCATTTTTATATTTTTAATTTACTGTAATCAGTTGTAGATGTACATCCAGTGATACTGTTCGGAAACTGTATTAAAATCCATAGAGTGGATATAATAATATAAGATATTTTACTAACAAACAACCTAATAGTAAACGGCAACATTTTAAAAACACATTTTTTGTCAGACAGACGGCGAAACTTTTCTATAAAAAAGAAACTGTCCAGATGACCCGACTGAGAATTATTGGATTTGGTACTTGGATGATAGAGCATGAACTTTATCTTTTTTTGTCAGTTCGTGCTTAGCTTATACCAGGGGTCTGCAACCTTTATGATGAAAAGAGTCATTTTTAAATCTTCATTCACTAAATTAAACATGTCCAGAGCTGCAACAACCGGCTATAACTGTGGTTATCAACTGGTGGCCCATGGGCCACTTTAGGTTTGTTGGGGTGACATTATAATGCTAAAAATATATAATGATTTTTAAAATTTACTGATATTTTTACAATGTAAGACAAATGAAAACACCAGATTCTTGTAAATAGGGAGAAAAAAAACTGAACTAAGAACTATGCAGACTTACATGAATTTTTGTTTTTTTATTGTGGAAAAAACAAGTACATGTATAGAAAGTATAGAAATAATGAAGTATACAGTACAAGTATAAAAATAAACCAAAAGGAGACTTTTGTGGCCAGTAGGGGTTACATTTTAAAGTAAAAAAAATTATAGTATAATGATTTTTAATATTTACTGATTTTTTTTAAACTAAGAACTATGCAGACTTATGTGATTTTTTTTTTATTGTGGAAAAAATAACCAAACCAAAAAGTTAAATTGCATATGTGCAAAATAAATGACAGAAAAACAGCTAAAACTAGTACTTTTTTGGTGTTTGTATAACGACCAATACAATTCTGTTCACGCTAGTTTTGCTCAAATGTTCAAAGAGCCGATGCGGAGGAACCAAAGAGCCGCAGGTTGCAGACCCCTGGTTTATACGCTTGGGATCAGATTTTGTAGATTTTCATCAGTGATTACGTTTTGTGTGAGTTCGATTCAAATCTTTCCACGTGTTCACAAGATACTTTCAGAATGGTATCGACAAACAAAACATTATTGCTCTGACGTTGCCTTTGAGCAACAAGGAGAGGAAAAAAACGAGTTTTAAATGATAAATGAAGGGATCTGTTGTTGTTAGAGGGAACATTAACGTACGTGTGACTGCTCTATGAAGAAGACTCTTGTTTGAGCTTGCTGACTTTAACAAGCAAGTTGTTTTTTTCCCTTCTTTTTTATTTTGCATGCTTTGCATTAACCTTGTGAGTGTTTGTGTTGGCAGGGGATTAAACAAACAGCAACTCACTCAGCACCGGCTTCACAGAGTGGACATGTTGCTCCAGCCAAACTTCCTGATTTTCTAGCTGAGCAGTCACCTTGTGTTCTTGACTTGTCTCATTTCACAGTGTTCTTGCCTCCATAAAGAACTAAAATATCACAGAACGGTTCCTCTTTCCTGAAGCTGCACATTGTCGGCCGTGATATTTCAGTTTTTCTAACAAATCCTGCAGAGGAGGCTTTTCAATGTGGCGGCTCCTTTTGTTTCTGGAGCCTCCAGATCTGACTCTGGCATGTCGGGACAGGTGACATTGAGGTTGCTTTAGTGACGGGCAACTCCTCCTCCAACCCCCTTACTGAAATCTGGGGTTGAGCATGTTGTCAGCTCTTTGAAGTCAAAAGGAAGGGGGTGTAAATAATTTATTTTTCTGCACACAGCTGACAGTTCTCGGTTGGGCCGGCTCAAACACATCAAGGTGTTCCAACGGTGTTAAAAGTGGCAAAGAATTCAAGAGTTGTTTTAACCGAAAGGATCAAAGTAGCAGCTTCACAACAGTGGCAGAAGGTTCAAACTGGTTCCACGCTCGTGTCCAGCTGGTCTGAATCGCTCAAGGCAAAGTGATAAAGTTTTGCCCATGTCTGTGCGTAAATTTTTGTAAAACAAAACAAAAAAAACCACTAAAGAGGTTTTAATAAAACTCTCAGAAAATAATTACCTTGTGAAGTTAATCCAATTTAAATTGGCCACAATCAAAGTACCGTATTTTCCGGAATATAGGTCGCACCTGAATATAAGTCGCATTGTCCAATTATTGCCAAAGAATTGGAAAAATCCATATATAGGTCGCACCTACGTCAAAATGTGGACCATGTTTAGCTCTGCTGCAAATGTCTGCCACAGGAGCGCACAGCAAGGCTTTTAAGAAGATTAACACTTAAAAACAATTATTTGTTTGATAAAAATTATAGCAAATATGTGTCTGAGCTGAACTTTTCTTTAATAAATGAATAATTTTAGCAGGATAAACACCTAAAAAATATATTTGTTAGCTGACATTATTGTAAGAGTGTGTCTCAGTTTAATTTTTGTTAATAAATGATTACAAATCAGCTTATTTTATAAAAAGCCATAAATAGGTCGCACCTGAATATAGGTCGCAGGGCATGCAAAAATGATAAAAAGCCGCAACCTATATTCCGGAAAATACGGTACTTCTAACTAACTAACTAACTAACTAAACTAATTAACTAACTAACTAACTACTTACTTACCAGCCCACCAACTTATCCAACTACTTACCTACCCACCAATATAACTAACTAACTAACAACTAACTAATTAACTAATTAACTAACTAACTACTTACTTACCAGCCCACCAACTTATCCAACTACTTACCTACCCACCAATATAACTAACTAACTAAGTAGAAAGACAGTAAGTGCAGATGTTTTTGGTTGTTGGTGGTGACTTCATGAGTTGTCCTTACAGGTAACATCATCCACAACACATGCTTTGAGTTTGAAATCTCTCACTATCGCATGATATTATGCATGACGTCATTTTCAGCATTTGACCAAAACGTCTACAACTTATATGTTTAATTATTTGTCGTGCAGGTTAAGACAGGGCCAATAGTGCAATGAAATAATCAGGATGAGAAGAACCGATTCAACTTGTTAAAATCAAACAAGAAATACTAAAACATGCAATAAGGGTACAAAATAAAGTACCATATTTTTTGGACTATAAGGCGCACCAGATTCGCATTAAGTGAAAGTAAAACATTTTGGCTGATTTTTGACTGTCGTGTACCTCATCAAATCGGTTCGAGGTTAGTAAGCAAAACCAGAATTAATACATAAGGCGCACTGGATTATAAGGCTCACTGTTGATTTGAGAGACAATTAAAGGATTTTAAGTGTGCCTTATAGTCCGAAAAATACTGTACCAAAAAGTGAAAAAGAAATATAGTAAACAACAACATAGAATATAATGGTGCAAGTAGGATGAATTAGCATGAATAAGCATTTCACAGGTAGTAATATTAGCCGAAATGCACGATATACAGTAATCCCTCGTTTATCGCGGGGGATCCGTACCCGGAAGCCCCGCGATAAGTGAAAAACTACGAAGTAGAAATAGTAGTAGTAACCCTTCCCACACTCTTGCAATATTCTAAACAATGTTTCTAAACTAAATGCTCTAAAAGAGCACAGTGTCATGATTTCAGCTCCCTGCCTCATCTGCTCTCAGCCATCTGCAAGCGCTCTTGGCCACGCCCACTTCTCCGCTCCGCACGGGGAACAGCTGATCAGCTGCAGCAGGAAGCTTAACCTACAGTATGGGTTGCACAAAGGTGCTGGAGGTGTTAAATAATTTAAAATTATTTATTTTAAACGATAATTCCATGCGGAACATGAGGCTCATCCATCAGTCAGCCAGTTGTGTGTCATGTCCAATCCTATTTTGAAAAACCACGATAGAGCGAGTCCGCGATAAAGGAACAGTGAAGTAGCGAGGGACTACTGCGCATAACTGACATAAACTACGGTACACATGCTGTGTGACAGGTTATTGCACATTGAGATTAATTGGATTATGATGGTAAGGTAGTGACATACATGATACAGATGCAGAACTTCTCAAAATTCTGCCATGACATGCAGGCAAGATTGAGGTGCATTATTCAAACATTGATGGGCTTTCCATTGAATGTGTGAATGTTCATGAAGTTTTATTCCATACGGTTTTCTGCACGTAACTCGTTCTGCATTTTTTTGTGCTCTTTCAACATTTCATGTAGAACATTCAGGACATTCCTGCTGTCACTTTTGGTATTTGTACAAATTGTGTTTTTTTTATACAGTATTTAGCTTTTTCAACCATTTTTCCCCCCTCATTGAAAATGAAGGGAGCTCTCTTCACATCCTTGAAACTCTCTGTGCTGTTTGAAACTTTTATCACTCATTTCAGCTTTTGTTTTGCTTTAGCTTTTTTCTTTCTTTCAGATTCTTTGTTCTAATTTCAGCTTTTTGTGTTTTATTCAACTTCTTGCAGCTTTTTTCTGCTTTACCAGATACTTTTTTCTTATTTTTCTGCTTTATTTAGCTTTCTAAGCTTTCTTTATTATTATTATTATGCCTTTTCTGCTGATTTCAGTTTTTGTGTGTGTTTTTGCTCATTTTAAGATTTTTAGTACCGATAATCTGTTCAGCCTTTGACTATTTCAGCTTATTTTGTCACATTTCTGCTTTTACTTTCTTGCTTTCAGCAAATATCATCTGTTCTTATTAGGGCCAAGATGGTGTAGAGGCAGGGCAGCCGGCTCAGGACCGGGTTTGATCCCCGGTCACGGCATAACGCGTTGTGTCCCTGGGCAAGACACTTAACCCCGAGTTGCTCCCGGTAGGACTGGCAGCGCCTTGCATGGCAGAGCACCGCTACCGGTGTATGAATCTGTGTATGAATGGGTGGATGGCTGGTACTGTGAAGCGCTTTGGGGCCCCTCATAGGGGGCTGGAAAACACTATATAAGTAAGCTCCATTTTGACCATTTACCATTCAACTGGCGCTTTCAGCCTGATTTCAACATCTTCAGCGATTTTCAGCAAAATGCTTCAACAATCAACGTTCACACTGCATTTTCACAGGAAATGCAATATCTCTAGTTTATATATTTAGCCCCATACTGAATTATTAAAAAAGAACACAAGGAGTGTCTTTAAATGAGCTGAATACAGTTGCAGAAAGCTCAGAGCAACAACCATTCAGAAAACGTAATAAAAGGATTAACAGAACAACAAGAGACTTCAATAATTTAAAACGAAATCATTTTAAATACTGCTGCTGGTTGAGTCTGAGGTTCGGCCTCACGGGGCATTTTACATTAAGCAGTAATAACTGGATCTCCCCTGTCACAGAAGGTGGAATAAATCCAAGCATCACAAAGTGTGCCTTTTTTTATCGCAAAGTTTTATCAAGAGTTGAAAGTTTAAATTGTTGCGCCCATCTCCTGCACGATTCTGTTTGACCTGTTTAACGCCAGCCAGTAAATGATTCGGGCCGGCCCTGGCGAGTTAGATTCATAGGGATGAAATAGAAGGCAACAGCATTAGCACAGTTTATGTTCCGTACACTGTGTCTTTGTGAGCAGGGCTTTAACACTGGAAAACCCAGGAAATTCAGACTACTATTATAACTACTGTGAGTTTGTCAAATGACAATTTTAAAGTATTCACCTTCCATTAGGTGTTTGGGCCCCTGGGGCTGGAGGTCTTTGTTTGTGGGTTTGAATAGTAAACATTCCTTCCTTTCTTCTCCAGCATATCACCTCCAGTAGGGCAAAACAAAGGATCACTCCCCCACACTGAGAACCATACTCCCCCCACAAATACCCTCCACATTCCAAAAGCATTGCTTCTTCAGGTGAGAGTTGCTTTCTTACACCAGAGAGAGACTTGAGATATAGCTCTGTACTTTCAAAAATTTGCTGAAAGGAGCATATATATATATATATATATATATATATATATATATATACCCAAGGGTATGTGCTGAGCCCTCTTCTGTTCACTCTGCTCACATATGATTGCACAGCCACACATCCAGGCTGTCATATTGTTAATTTTGCAGATGATACAGCGGTGGTAAGATGCATCACAAACAATGATAAGTCCAGCTACAGACAGGAGTAGGGCTGGGCGATATGGAAAAAATCATATATCACGATATGGACTTTTTTATATCACGATAACGATATATATCACGATATATACAACACGATGTGTGTGTACAGCAAAAATTTGGACCAAAGTTTTTTTATTTTATTATTTTACTACAGATAGTTACATTTATAAGAATGTGAACAAAAAGAACAAGGAAATTTGGACCAAAGTAGAAACTAGATCTACCTAAGATCTACCTTAATTCAAGGAGTACGATTATGGAATGACTTAATGCCAAATGACAAATGTTAAGGAAGCCAAATCATTCCTTGTATTTAAGAAACTGGTAAAAAATGAATTGCTAAAAAAATATAAATGAATCTAATTTAATGTGTGATATATGTGAATTGAAAATTGACTGAGTTATTTACTTATTTTGTTATTATAGAAAATATTGTTTGAACTGTTATTAGATGAATAAGGAGCAGATTTAATAAGATTTATTCTTCATCTGCTACCTTTCATTTTATTAGATAAGGAGCAGATTTAATAAGATTTATTCTTCATCTGCTACAAATTAATAAGATTTATTCTTCATCTGCTACCTTTCATTTTATTATTTTTTTTCTATTATGAATACGTTAATTGTTGTATTTCATTTTATAAAATGAATAAACTAACAAACAAACAAACAACTCCTTTTCTACTTTGGTCCAAATTTTTCCTGCAGGTGGCGGTAAAACAACAGCTGCTAATGAAACTCACGAAGAAGAAATCCGCTCTGAAGTTTGAGTAAACAAAGCAAGAAACAGAAAAGAGAAAACGTTGCGTTTGATTGCGGTTCTGTTGTGTCTCTGGTCTGTTTTGTATTGGTTAACTGGACCCGAGTTCGGACTCGGTTGGACTCTGGGTTCGTGTCCTCTGGACCCATTTTGTCTCCGAGTTTCAGCGGAGCGAAATAATGGAAGCTAACAAGGTGAGCTTCCCCCTCTTTTTGGTAAAAGTTATTCTTCTTGGGCTGCCTGTGCAGCTGTTTTCTCCTTGTTGAGATCTATGGTTGAGACACCGGCTTCATGCGCCTGCGTCTCTGTTGCTCTCGAGTTTAACCACGTAAAGCATGTGTCGCAAACCCGCGCGTGCGTCAAACATAAAGCCGCGCCGTCATCTCGCAAAACCACAATATGAAGCTTATTTGCGACAGTTATTTTTTTATTCTTATTTATCACGATAGAGACGATAGAAGGAAAGTAGCACGATAGACACGTTTCTATCGTCCCCACGATATATATCGTCATATCGCACAGCCCTAGACAGGAGGTGGAACATCTGGAGAGCTGGTGCAAAGAGAATAATCTTCACATGAATGTGAAGAAGACAAAGGAGATGATTGTGGACTTCAGAAGGAACAAACACACCCATGCCCCACTGAACATAGGTGGATCTGCGGTGGAGGTGGTCTCCAGCTACAAATACTTGGGTGTACACTTGAATGATAACCTCAGTTGGAGCAACAACACCACCAGCCTGATCAAGAAAGGTCATCAGAGACTCTACTTCCTCAGACGGCTGAGACGAGCTGGTCTGAGCAGCCTAGTTCTCACCTCCTTCTACAGGTGTGCAGTGGAGAGCATCCTGTGCTCCAGCATCAATGTGTGGCATTGAGGCTGCACAGTTGCAGAGAGGAAAGCTGTGCAGAGAGTGGTGAAGGCTGCACAGAAGTCTGTTGGAGTCAGTCTCCCCACCATCACAGACATTTACACCTCCAGATGCAGAAAAAGAGCCACCTGCATCATGAAAGACCTCACTCACCCAGCACACTCACTCTTTGCCCCACTCCCCTCAGGACGGAGGTTGAGGAGCATCAAATGTAGAACCACTAGACTGAGGAACAGCTTCTACCCTGAGGCTGTTAGACTCATGAATAAATAAATAATAAGAATAATCACTGCAAAATATCACATCATGCTGATGCTGATCTGTTTTCTTGTTGCTGTGTTCATCTTGTGACCATCTGCTCATACAGACTCATGTTCGTGCTGCTGTTTATAATGATGTTTTTCCACTACATTAGGGCTTAGTGTATTACTAGTTGATGTTTTTCTTAGTTAATTCTAGATGTTATTACTGTTTTTCTCTTGCATTTGTTGTTGGATGTAACTGGGACCCCGTGTACATAATCTCGTTTTCATCACATGTACCACATGCGGTGCAAATGACAATAAAGACTCTCTGACTCTGACTCTGACTCTCTGATATACATACCAATGGACGTGATAATGCTAATTCAATCTCGCAAGTCGGGGACCACCTGTACAATCCCGCCACCTTCAGATAAAAGTGGCCAACACAGGTAGTTCTTGACTTGCGGCGGCTTCAACTTACGGCGTTTCAGCTATACGAACCGGCGTAGAAATGGAACTTGTTCGTAAGTTGGGGATCACCTGTACAATCCCCCTTCAGATAAAAGTGACCAATGCAATCCCGCCTTGACCGTGGAATAGGTGACAGGTGACAGGACTTGCAGTCTCCCCTAGCAACTTCATCTGCCATAGCAACTGATTCTGTAGTCTGTGATGTAAATGGCCTCATATACATACCAATGGACGTGATAATGCTAATTCAATCTCGCAAGTCGGGGACCACCTGTACAATCCCGCCACCTTCAGATAAAAGTGGCCAACACAGGTAGTTCTTGACTTGCGGCGGCTTCAACTTACGGCGTTTCAGCTATACGAACCGGCGTAGAAATGGAACTTGTTCGTAAGTTGGGGATCACCTGTACAATCCCCCTTCAGATAAAAGTGACCAATGCAATCCCGCCTTGACCGTGGAATAGGTGACAGGTGACAGGACTTGCAGTCTCCCCTAGCAACTTCATCTGCCATAGCAACTGATTCTGTAGTCTGTGATGTAAATGGCCTCATATACATACCAATGGACGTGATAATGCTAATTCAATCTCGCAAGTCGGGGACCACCTGTACAATCCCGCCACCTTCAGATAAAAGTGGCCAACACAGGTAGTTCTTGACTTGCGGCGGCTTCAACTTACGGCGTTTCAGCTATACGAACCGGCGTAGAAATGGAACTTGTTCGTAAGTTGGGGATCACCTGTACAATCCCCCTTCAGATAAAAGTGACCAATGCAATCCCGCCTTGACCGTGGAATAGGTGACAGGTGACAGGACTTGCAGTCTCCCCTAGCAACTTCATCTGCCATAGCAACTGATTCTGTAGTCTGTGATGTAAATGGCCTCATATACATACCAATGGACGTGATAATGCTAATTCAATCTCGCAAGTCGGGGACCACCTGTACAATCCCGCCACCTTCAGATAAAAGTGGCCAACACAGGTAGTTCTTGACTTGCGGCGGCTTCAACTTACGGCGTTTCAGCTATACGAACCGGCGTAGAAATGGAACTTGTTCGTAAGTTGGGGATCACCTGTACAATCCCCCTTCAGATAAAAGTGACCAATGCAATCCCGCCTTGACCGTGGAATAGGTGACAGGTGACAGGACTTGCAGTCTCCCCTAGCAACTTCATCTGCCATAGCAACTGATTCTGTAGTCTGTGATGTAAATGGCCTCATATACATACCAATGGACGTGATAATGCTCCTTCAAACTGTCATTTTACAGTCTCCCATGGGAGCTATAGGTAAAATATGTACAAGTACATATGTTTGGTAGTCCTAGTGTTAAGCCTCCTCGCTAATCTGATGGTGACAGCGGCAAGCACATGTTACCAAAGACAGAAACACAGGCTACTACAGGTGGGTGAAACACTCGGAAATGTTCTACAACCACACCAGTTTTTATTTTTTTTGATAGGTCCCACACTGCTAAATGTTTGGTTAAACTAAAACTGACTTGCAAAAAAAAAAAATATATATATATATATATGTATATATATAAAAATTGAATAGAAATAGTGTGGTGCATTTTTTTGTGTGTGTGAAAATGCACAGAGTGCAAAGTGACTTTGCTAAAATTGGTGAAAAAGCTGAAACCAAGTTGTTAGAGCCAAAAGAAGCAAATAGCTACAAGCTGAAATATGACAATTAGCTAAAAGCTTAAAAGGGCTAAATGACAGATAGCTAGAACCCTCCCATCCCCGCCAAAATGCCGTCTTAAAAAGAAAATTACCGGTACTGGCTTAAAGTGGCAAAAGCCTAGCATCTAAAAGTAGAAAATTTCTTAAAGCATCAAATTGGTAGCTAAAAGCTAGCTTCAAAGTAGCTAAATGCTAGGTAGTATCATGAACTGTTGATTTGTTAAACCCAAAGTGCAGACAGGCAGGGAACTTGAAGATAAACTAAGAATAATATTTATTTACAAGAAACCAAAGGGTGGCAGCCAAACTCACATTAATCGAGGAGACACAGAGGGAGACAGAACATGGCGCCTCAGACAGGACAATCCACGGACAGGGAAGAAACAAACTGACAGCACTTGTCAGAGTCAGATGTTCTTTATTGTCATCCGCACCACATGTGATGAAACAAGATTATGTACAGGGTCCCAGTTACGTCCAACAATAAAATGTAAAAGAAAAACATTAATAAGATCTAAGATATGAACTAAGAAAAACATCAACTAAAAATACACTAAGCACTAATATCATAGAAAAACATTACTCCAAACAGCAGCACGAACATGAGCCTGTATGAGCAGATGAACATGAATGAACACAGCAGCATGACACAGATTTTTGTCAGCAGCAACATGAAACAGATCAGCAGCAACATGATGTGATATTTCACAGTGATTATTAGATATTCATGAGTCTAATGCCGGGTTCCCACCAAACGCGTTTCGCGCCGCCGAAGCAGCCACTTTACATTGAAAGTCTATGTGGCCGCGCATCTTGGAGCGGCGCAGCGTGTCTTCAGCAGTTCAAGCAGCGCGGCAGTGAGCGGCAGCTGTTTTCCGCGCCCACGTCGCCTCCGAGCAGCGACTGTCGGAGTTCGATCAAATGAACTTTGACCTACTTCGGCTGCTCGCCGCGTCGCAGCAACCAATCGGGAGAGCCTCTGCTATGTGATGACGCAACATAACGGGACTTTTCTTGGACTTTTTAAACTTACCCCAACGAGCCTCCATGAAGAAACCAGCCTCCGGTAAGAAACTTGCCATTTTTACAGTTGCCGCTGTCCGCTCGAGCGTACGATCACCCCAAACATAAAAAAGTGTTAATCTCAACAAAGACTTTCGGAGCTGCAGTTCGGCTCGTAGAAAACCCACTCAAGTAGTAACGAGGCTCACGAACAGCTGATCTTTATCTGCCCGGTGTACATAAAAAAAAAACAGACCGGAAGGAGCCAGATGCTTCTCCAACTGCGCGTCTTCAGACGCGTTTGATGTGAACAGACATCTGTTGACAAGCAGCAAACACGGTGCGTTAGGAGCTTTTTTGCAGCGCGAAAAGCGTTCGGTGGGAACCCGGCATAACAGCCTCAGGGTAGAAGCTGTTCTTCAGTCTAGTGGTTCTCTAATCATGCTCCTTAACCTCCTTCCTGAGGGAGTGGGGCAAAAAGTGTGTGTGCTGGGTGAGTGGGGTCCTTCATGATGCAGCAGGTGGCCCTCTTCCTACATCTGGAGGTGTAAATGTCTGTGATGGTGGTGAGACTGACTCCAACAGACTTCTGTGCAGCTTTCACCACTCTCTGTAAAGATTTTCTTTCTGCAGCTGTGCAGCCTCCATGCCACTCGTTGATGCTGGAGCACAGGATGCTCTCCACGGCACACCTGTAGAAGGAGGTGAGGACTGGGCTACTCAGACCAGCTCGTCTCTGCCTCCTGAGGAAGTAGAGTCTCTTTGACCTTTCTTGATCAGGCTGGTGGTGTTGTTGCTTGTTGTTATCAAGTTCAAGTAGATTTTATTATCATTTGCATCACACGTGGTACATGAGGTGGAGTGAAATTATTCACGCACTGCGCAGGGTTCCAGTTACATCCAACAATAGGGACACTAACGAGAGACAATGATGAACACCTGGAGTGATAGAGAGCAGGTGTGACGGGATCTGACAACATGAGGAAGGAAACAATAAGGAAGGCCCTCTCAGGTAGAAGAAAAGAGTAACAAAATAGTACCACAAAGCTAAAAAAAAATATGTAAATAAATAAAAATACCACCGGTGGCTTAAAGCTACATTTAGTAGAACAGTACTAAAAGTAGCTAAGAAGCAAATATTCTGAAGCAAATTTCAAAGTGAACAATGTTTCTGAAAGAACTGAAAACATTCAAAAGTATTTTTATTGGGGCAATATGTATAAAGTTTAACATTTTGAAATCTACAACGGTTCTGAAGAAGCCTCCATCTCCTAAAAATAGTTGAATGATTTGATGAATCACTAGCTATAATAGCACAAATCAGTATTTACAAAATAATACCACAATAAAAGTGTGTGAAGTTACCGGAGACATTAAAACCTGAGTTAGTGCAACAACCAACTGAAGAGAAACATTCACATTCTCTGGTGTTGGAAAAAACATCAGGGCCCTCATTTCCATTTAGAACTTAAGGCCGAGATACACTGAAGCAGACTCCGTATACGCGCGTATACGCGCATATTTTGTGCGTATGTTTTTGCTGCTATACTTCAAGAAACTATCAGCTTTCAAACGCTCTCGTTCTCCTTGTTGTAATATGAGCAGCAGCACACGGAAGGGACTCAACTGAGCTCGCTGATTGGTCACTTTGACACGCCTACTGAAATGATTGACAGATTTCAGTCAGCTCAAAGTGAAACCTATCATGAGCAGCTCGCTGAAGACCGCTGCGGTGTTCTGATGCGGTGTTTCTACTATATATGTTATAAAAAGTTCTCTCAGAAATAAAAATAATAACAGGGAGTGCTTTTCCTGCAGCACACAGCCCACCAGGGAATATATAAAACATTGCGCACCCAGGTAGGACCTGAATTCATTCATTTCATTCATCGAGTGAACGGAGGAAGAAGCGGTTACTTGACTTTAGGCAAAAAAACAAAAGAAAAGGCCCGATCAGCGATAAAAAAGAGGAATTTATTTAATTTGTGTAACATACAAAACAGTCCGGCGCCGGGGAAGTTTAGGTCAGACACCGCGCATCGCGTATGCGCATCGCGTATGCGTAGTAAAAAAATACTTTTGCGCGTACTTGCCCTGAGGGGCTACGCGGGGCTACGCTTTTGCCACAGCGTACGTACGCTGCGTATAGGCGTATCGTGAGGACGCTCAAGTGTATCTCGCCCTTTACTTCCTACAGGCATGCTGGGAATTTGAGTTTAGACAAGGGATATTCAACTGGTGGCCTGGGGGCCAAATCAGGCCCAAGGGTGAACTCTGTCAGAGGTTTACTGGTTTTGGATGTTATCAGCCCATTAAATGGACGTTATTAATTGTTATTAGGTTGTGGGAGTGGTGGTGCAGAGATTTAGAGAAGCTGGGCCTGTAATCGGAAGATTGCCGGTTCAACTCCAGGTACAGACAACATCAAAATGTGGGTGGGATAGGTGAAGCACCCACACCTGCCTCCACCATTTGCACTCTGGGCCCTTGAGCAAAGCCCTTAACCCCCACCATCTACTCCTCCGGATGCCTTAGATGGCAGCTCTCTGCTCCACACAGAGGGCTGTGGTAGCTCGGTGGTTGTCAGGAAGGGCATCCATCGTAAAAACAACCGCCAAGTCTTTGTGCGACTTAGTTCGCTTGTGCGACCCCTGAAGAAGGGAGCAGCTGAAAGAGGAAAAAAAAGAAAAGAAAGAAAAAAGGTTGCGTTCAGACCGTCCAATCCTAGTAGGTTAAAAGGTATGTTGCTATTGCTGATAATATACAGCGTCGCGTGTGTGTAAAACTGGACAAATTTTTTTTGGGTTAGCTTTATTTAACCCTTTTCCTAAACTTAACCGTACACCTGACCCAGAGCACTGACCCTAAACTTAACCCCTTGACCTTTAACTCTTCACCTAATCACGTGACCCTATTATCAATGATAACGATGTACCGTACCTTTAAACCTACTAGGAGGTGCAGTCTGAACGCAGCCTATGGGGATGATAACTACAAATGTAATAACTGACATTTAATGGCTGATAACATTCAAAGCAAGTGACTCTGTTTGGCCCATCATTGGGTTCATTTTTAAATAAAACTAGATTTTAAAGCATAAAAAAAACTTAATGACAATAACCTGGATGTTTGGCCCCATAGCTCTTTGCTTTCAGTACTTGTGGCCCCCTGAGCAATTTAGTTGAATAGCCCTGGTTTAGACGGATGGGACGTTTCTCAAACGGTGTTCACAATAGTAGTAGAATGCAACGTGCTAGGCTTGTTCGGCAGAAAACGTGGAATTTCTGTGCCATAACGCAACACCCACTAAGAGCGTCTTTTCTTTTTCCCACGGTCGTGCTTCATCTACAAGCTCTGCAGAACTTCCTTTTGTTCACAGTGAAATTGTTGATCTGCTCAAAGGACGCCTTGCTGTCAGCGTAATGACGGTGGAGGACAGACTGCACAGCGTTAATGGTGAATATCAGGCGGAGGATTTCCCCGAGTAGCACCGTGTGTTGCAAAAAAAACAACAAGAAAACATCAAAACGAGCGGATAAAATAAAAATCCCACAGTCATGTCAAGAGCTAGAATGAAAACTGACTTCACAACCCTCACAAACACAACATGCATCACAAGGAGCTGCCATTTCTATAAATAGCGCAGGCTTCGTCCACAACAAACAGGCTACTATTACACATCAGCAAGTGAGCTGCTTGCCTGTCACATGAGCATAACAAACAGCACAAACTGTGTGTGTGTGTGTGTCATATGCTCTCACACACTGAAACGCATTCATGTTTCTAACTGTAGTGGAGTCGGTCACTGTTTTCAACACACTGTGTGGTATGCTTTCCTGTTTTGAGTCACAGGGTGTGGTTAGATCTTTGTGTTGGGTGCAGGGTTAGTTCAGTCGACGTCGGTCGTTGCCCACGTGTTCAACGATCTTATCCTTTGTGGACGAGAACAACAACATTTACCAGAAACGGGCTGGATGACAGGTAATCATACGAGAAGGTCTTTAATGCACCTCTCCACTCAGAAATGTTCCGATCAATAAAAGTCACTGCAGACTGATGCAGTGAGTTGAAGAAGGTGAATACACACGTGGACTGTTTGACCTTTAGTTGCACATTTCTCCACAAATAAATGGAACAGGTTCACACGAACGCTTGTAATTATTTTCAATTGAGACACCCTCCCTACTTTTATTACAATATGATGTGCTGGGGTTCTGATTAAACACTGGACTTTAAAAAAACCCTGATAGACTGCACCCAGCTCCTTTAAACTATATGATATTAGTTCTGAGGGTTTGAACAAATATTTTCTGACCTCGAGTGGAGAGGAGCTGGTTTGAGCATCTGGACGTGGAGATGTTTGAATCTCACTGAAGAAGCTGCTGGCAGGATGGATGAACGGATAATGGATGGAAGTAAGGATGGAAGAATGAATGGATGGAAGCAAGAAAGGCTGGATGGATGATGGATGGATGGATAGATGGAAGGAAATATGGATGGATGGAAAGATGGATGACAGATGGTAGGATGGATGAAAGGAAGGAAAGATGGATGGAAGGATGAATGGAAGGAAATATGGATGGATGAATGATGATAGATGGAAGGAAATATGGATGGATGGATGAAGGAAGGATGGAAGAATGGATGGATGGCTGGAAGGAAGGATGGGAGGAAGGAAATATGAATGGAAGGAAATATGGATGGATGGAAATATGGATGGAATGAAGGAAATATGGATGATGATAGAATGAAATATGGATTGATAGATGGATGATGAATGGATGGAAATATGAATGGATGGAAGGATGATGAATGGAAGGAAATATGAATGAAGGAAATATGGATGGATGGAAATATGGATGGATGGAAATATGGATGGAAGGAAATATGGATGGATGGATGATAGAAGGAAATATGGATTGATGGATGGATGATGAATGGAAGGAAATATGAATGGAAGGAAATATGGATGGATGGAAATATGGATGATGATGATAGAAGGAAATATGGATTGATAGATGGATGATGAATGAATGGAAGGAAATATGAAGGAAATATGGATGGAATGAAGGAAATATGGATGATGATAGAAGGAAATATGGATTGATAGATGGATGGAAATATGAATGGATGGAAGGATGATGAATGGAAGGAAATATGGATGGAAGGAAATTGGATGGATGATAGAAGGAAATATGGATTGATGGATGATGAATGGAAGGAAATATGGATGGATGGAAATATGGATGGATGATGATAGAAGGACATATGGATTGATAGATGGATGATGAATGGATGGAAAGATAGATGATGGAAGGAAGTATGAATGGATGGAAGGATGATGAATGGAAGGAATATGAATGAAAGGAAATATGGATGGATGGAAGAAGGAAATATTGATAGAAGGAAATATGAATGGAAGGAAATATGGATTGATAGATGGATGATGAATGGATGGAAATATGAATGGATGGAATGATGATGAATGGAAGGAAATATGGATGGAAGGAAATATGGATGGATGATAGAAGGAAATATGGATTGATAGATGGATGATGAATGGATGGAAAGATAGATGATGGAAGGAAGTATGAATGGATGGAAGGATGATGAATGGAAGGAAATATGAATGAAAGAAAATATGGATGGATGGAAGAAGGAAATATGGATTGATAGAAGGAAATATGAATGAAAGAAAATATGGATGGATGGAAGAAGGAAATATGGATTGATAGAAGGAAATATGAATGAAAGAAAATATGGATGGATGGAAGAAGGAAATATGGATTGATAGAAGGAAATATGGATTGATAGAAGGAAATATGAATGAAAGGAAATATGGATGATGATAGAAGGAAATATGGATTGATAGATGGATGATGAATGGAAGGATAGATGGATGATGAATGGAAGGATAGACGGATGGCTGGATGAGGAAGGAAGGAAGATGTTACTTGTAGATAACTCTTTGAACAGATGAGGTCATAATGTGAGCGAGCCCACAGTGGATGCTGTCATGTTCAATCAAAACATTTTCTTTCATGCAAACAACGTTTTAAAGTTGTTACACATGTATCAGTTTTTTTAAAATATTATTTTATTGCAAGAACAATTAATAAATGCTTTGATGTTATATATGTTTTAAGATTATTACAGTCCACTTTGGTCTTGGCCCAGATCAAATAGTCAGTTCAGTCCAGCAGAATTCAACTTGATTTCTCCAACAGGTACAGTATTTGATCCTTTTGTCAACATGTACAAAGATTTCTCAGACATTTTGGGCCAATGAGTACGTAGTTTTTGTCTCAATTTATTTTAGAATTTAAATTTATTTCAGACGAGTGAGATTTGCAACGTGGGGTCTGGACCCTCTCAGGCTGCAGTTATTTGTCGTCTGATTGTTTTACATTTACTCATTAACAAAGGTTTGGGAGCTTAGCCATTTATCTGCAAATGGCTACTTTAAAAAATAAATAAAAATAAAACCACATCTGCATTTTTT
The DNA here is from genome assembly GCA_038048925.1 of Garcialebias charrua. Classification (NCBI taxonomy): domain Eukaryota; kingdom Metazoa; phylum Chordata; class Actinopteri; order Cyprinodontiformes; family Rivulidae; genus Garcialebias; species Garcialebias charrua. Next base: position 65,077 of record JBBPBX010002328.1, on the reverse strand, counting down.
GACCAACATTTTTTAATAAAAAAAAAAAAAACACATTTTATATGTTGGAGACATGCACAAACTTGAATATTCAAGTTGTCTTTTTCATTAGGCGACAAAACTTAATTAACAAACTTTAAACTCTGGAATCGTTTACCAACATGAATTTACAAGCTCCAAATCCTGCTGAACTGAGTCCACAGAACTGTTGCAGTGTGTTGTGTTGCTGCCCTGGGGCAGGACATTTTACTGACATGATTACCAGTAGAATATGATGGGAAAGTTGGTGGCTTGTTTTTACAAGATCAGATTAAAAATGACCTGGAAATTAACAGAAGTTGCACAAAGTCTGAGTGACGTTGGATCGTTTGTTGCAGGTTATCCTGAAAACACATGCAGTGACTGATCATACTCAATTCATTATATGTTTTAAATCTTTTTTTTTATTATCAGAAATTAATTGTAAGCCTTGATTTTGCATTTGATATGCAAAAATAAGGTAGAATATTTGTCAAAATTCAAATTTACATGCAACTGCAAATTTGTGGTTGGAATTTAAATGGGCAGTATGAAATAAAACTTTATAATAGCTGTTTCATATATTATTCAAAACAGATGGATAACATATGAAATTTAAAAAGGCATTTTTTTTTTTAAATATAGTTTTGTTACTGTGGTTAAGTATTATCCCCTTTGAACTTGTTTCCGAATTAATGTTTGACAACTTTTTCAAAATTTCTTTGCTAAAAACACCGTTTTCCTTAAACACACAATATATTGTCAAGATTTAGAAGTCACTCCTGGCTGAATACGCAGCTTATGTAAGTAGGATGTAGGAACCTGAAGCATTCTTTGCACAAACATTTTAAATGGCTCTTCAATCAAGCAGGAAACATCTTGTATGTAAAATTAGCTGTATTTGCATAATTATGGGTTTAGAATTTCTTGCTGAAGGAGCAAGCACAGCTTTGTAAGGGGGAAAAGGGTAATTGAACACTGGGAAAAAAAACAACAAAAAAACACCTCAGACACAAATTATTTTCTCATTTCGAAAACATACCTGAGGGGGATTTTTTTAAATAGCTGTAACTTAATGAAATAACTCAGGTGCAAAATGGAAGAACAACTAATAATGGAAACAATCACATGAAGCAGCCCCACAGCATAAAAAGATCACGTGATCAAACAGAAGCAGATGGAGAGATGGCCACCCACAGTACTGTACTGCAGTGATCTGTCACTGAATAAAATGTGACGCGTTTGTGCTGCCCCCTGCTGGTAATCTGTGAGTTTACAATTTAACTGTCAAGTTTACAAAATGACTCAACAACATAAACAGATAATTTAATTTACATATTGAACAAAAACTTGTGCAACAGATTTAACAGAAAAGCGTTAACATTACAGAACATCTGAATTTATTGAACATGTTGAGTATGATTTTTAATTACGTACAAACATACCGTAGTATAAAATGTTTTAAAAAGTACAAATAACATACAAGACAAAGCATTGTAAACATTCAGAATATGATAATAACATGGAGTCTTTGTGGCAGTATTTGTAGAATAAAAGTTAATCATTTAACACTTATAAAACAGGTTTTTATTTTTTTCCCACGATTTTATCTTGAAAATGCAAAAACGATGCCTCATACTGAGACTAATAGAAAATGTCCCAATTATTGGGATGAGTGAAGTGTTTTCTTTCAGGGTTTCACATAACCCAAAACACCAAATATTGAAAAATACTAGTACATATATTTATGAAGTAAAAAATATGAAATGTACAGGCTGAATGTAACATAGTGAAATCAGTCTGTAAAGACTTAAATATTGGCAATACTCACATGAATCTTCAAGTTGTACCAAAAATGCAAAACAAATGGATATTTGCCCATGCTGCCTTAAAGTTGGATTGTGCTACACAAAATGATCGTTCCTCATTAAATGAGGCAAGATCAAAGGAAACATGGACATCTGATACAGGAACAAGCTGGAAGTTGCTACACGTGTCCGTACACAGTATGTCTGATATGACGTGCATGCTGTACTGGCTCCAGAAATGGGAGTTGGGGTGACAGGAAAGCCTTTTTGAAGGCGGCAGCGGGTTGACGACTTCCTCAAGCTCGCTTGAGTTTGTCGATGTGGAAGGTGAGTTTGAGGGCGGGGCCAAGTTTCAAACCCATGTATTTCATCATCACATCGCTGCGCAGCAACAAGAGGGCTTTACCGTCAATATCCTGAAAGAAAAGGAGAAACAGATTATTTATTTATTTAGAAAATCTACCTATTTAAGTTGCACTTAAAAAGTATAAAAGATAAAATGCATGCTCAGTGCGTTCAACTTATTAAACAGCTTAAAATTTTGTGGTAAGTACAAGTGAAGTTATTTTAAGTTTATTTTTTATATATACTGTATATACGTACATGTTTTCTGAAAAGGTCAGCATGTGGAGCCAGCACCGGGTCAATATCTCGAATATATTTCATGACTTCCTCTACAGTCCACAGATTCGGATCCTGGCTGCTGGGCCTGGGGCTTTCTCGAAAACTGCCTGAACCTGCAAGAGCAGAAGCCCAAATAGAAGTTCTTAAAACCACAAGCTGTTTTTAAATTGGTCTTTAAATGTGAAGAAAGATTTGTTAAAAACATTACCGTAATTTTCAGACTATATGGCACACTTAAAATCCTTTCAATTTTCTCAAAAATCGACAGCCTTATGTATTAATTCTGGTTGTGCTTACTGATCTTGAATCGATTTGATGTGGTACACGGCACTCAAAAATGTACCGTATATAGTTTTGTATTTTATGTGTTTCAACTGAACAATGTTGAGAGTTGTAGTGAATGAGCTGAATAAAGTTTGACTTATCTGACTGTTTTGTTTCGCTTCACGCGCCTTATACTCTGAGAAATACGGTACATCTGCCTTTGAAGTCTGAGAGCCTTTAAGCCTCTTGGACGTCTAATCCTCCTACCTGTGGAGCTGTTATGATGTAGCAGTTTGGAAGGGGATCTGATCAATCCTGGAGAATTTGTGGAAGCAGAAATCTTCTTCAAGTGCTCTGGTGCTGCAACACTGTTCTCACTGAAAGGCTCGCCTGTGGACCAAACAGAAGCCTCACCAGTCAAATAAAATTATGATGCAGATGATTTAACAACTCAAAATGGAGAACGTCGACTCCAGAGTCGATCACAGTGAAAATGCTCGAAGAGAATAAAACTGATTTACGACCTTCGGTAAAACGACATCAGTGTTTTTCAAGAGGGGATATTTGCTCTGTGGACATATTTAACTACCGGTACTTGTTTTATGTGATTGTTAATGTTTAACTGGACAAGTCAGAGCAGTCAGTTTTAAAGAATTCAGAGGCAACTACAAAATTTAGATCTATTGTATTTATAGAAACTTTAATCAAACCTAGGGTTGATCACAGAAACACAAATTAAATTGATGGGAAAGATTGTTAATGCCCGGCTTTTTAGCTACATCTCTGGGATCGTCATTTGGAAACAGACTGACGGTTATGCCAGAACAGATATCTATATTACACATATTTTGTATTTAAAAATCAGGGTTTCTGCCCTACATTCATAAGAATACAAGGAAGCAGACTGGACATTAAAGTGTACTGGTCTTCATACCATTAGTAGAGTGTCGAGGGATTTTTGCAAGTTTCTGAGAGAGGGAACCATTGAAGTCCCGATGGAAGTGCTTGGTGCTTTGGCCTGGGCCTGTGGTCAGACTGTTTCCAAAACGTCTTCTCTCTAAAACCACGACACACAGAGAACAGAAAAGCAGCTGATGCATTGTAGCTACAGACCGTTGTGATCCATGAAGGAAGCTGGATGTGATAAAAGATACAAATAAGTGGTCCAAACTCTCATCTTACAAAATCTATGAAGTTAAATAAACAAATAAAGTCTATGCAATATATCATTTTTATACGTTTGCTTGTCATTAATAAGCAACTTTAGTGTAAAATGTATTACCGGTAGTTCCCCATTTTCTACAGCATTGCAACAAAAGAAATTGAGTCAGGGATAAGTGAAGAAGGTGGTGTTTAAACAATTAATATTTACATTACAGTAAGTGGACTCAGCAGTACCATGGTGCCAACTGGACCATGTTACTTTAGATAAGCTCACTGTCATCAGAACCACCCTGCCAGTAGGACCATGCTGCTGTAGATTTATTTATTTTTCACTTTTGGCACCTTGTTTCTGTATTTTTGTTGCATGCTTTGAATAAATCCTAGTTTATGTTAGTTTGGGACTCTGAGCCCGACTCCGCTCAGATTAGTGTGTAAATTATAGCCAAATCGAACCTATGAGAATTGTGCTGCTGTTGTTCAGTGTACAGTATTGTTTTGCACCATTTGTGACAAGAGTATATCTTAGATCTTTTAGCATACTGTTGGGCGTTCGTTTAGTGTATATCTTAGTTTATAGCTTACCGTAGTTTTTGGCGTATAAGTCACTTTTTTTTTTTTGGGCCTAATTTGCATGTCTTTGCATTTTTATTATTTCATTTTATGCTTATGTTCATTGGGTGTTTGGTGTTTTAGGGGTGTTTGGTGTTTCAGTGTTGGTGTAAATTTTCATACTTTTATACTATTATGAAAAAACTCAGGACAGTGTTACACTTTTTTACTATTTTATGCTTATGTTTATTAAATGTTTTAGTGTTTAGATGGTTACTGTTGCACCGAGGGACTGAGAGAAACGCAATTTCGGCCCTGTGTATGTCCTGTACATATTGCAGTTCTGACAATAAAGTTGACTTTGACTTGACTTTGATGTCTTGAGACTTATAAGGCAAAGCGACGTATTTATGGATTTTTTCCCCACATTTTTAGACCAATTTTTTGGCTGAGATATGACAGTTTCCATTCATTCTGACTGAAAAAAATGGAGTAGTACCACTTTCGCTAAAGGGCCCTCTAGGCTTTTGACGACTACCGGTGTACTTGTATGTGTACGGATATTTTAGAGCAAATAAAGTCCTGCTGGATGGACAGCGTGTGCGCGCACATCATGCTGCAATTTAAAGATAAAATTAAAAAGTGTTTAACTCCATTCCTGCCATCATCCTGGGAGGCTTGACCAAAGTGCTGCAGCCTATGGACATTTCTGTGAACCGGAGCTTCAAAGCAGCTCTGCGCCGCCTTTGGGAGGAGTGGACGGAGAGCACAGCTTCACGGCTACAGGACAGATGTGCCACACGATGTTCCAGCAGGTCCTCGGATGGATGGATAAAACGTGGACCTCAGTCACTAAAGAATCCATCCAGTCGGGGTTCAGGAAGGCCAGGATGTTTGCTGGACATGGAGGAGGAAGAGGAGGCAGTGCTCTGAGCTGCATCAACTACCGGTACCTTAGGAGTTGGCAGAACTCTTCACCAGCGACACAAAGGATGAAGAATTCAATGGGTTTGAATAAAAATAAATAAATAAATAGGCGTTTCTGTCATCATTATGGGCGGGTGAGCGTGTAGTAATTTTAAAATTATTTTTTACATTTTTGGGCTCTAGTGGCCTTTATTGTAGAGGGAGAGGGCGAAACAAGTAGAGAAGGGAGAGACACTGCAGAAACAGCTCGTCGGGTCTGGGACGCGAACCCGCGACGCCTGCAGAGAGGCTCAGCCTCAATATGTGCTGCGCGCTTATCCCCCACACCAAAGCGGCGGCACGCGTGTAGTAATTTTAAAGCCGCTTTATTTTGTCGGCTTCATTTTTCATTCATGTTTTAACCGTCAAAGTGCATTTATTAAGAAAAGTTCAGCTCAGACACATCTTTACTATAATGTCAGCAAACAAATAAATGTTTTTGTTAAAAGTTCTAAGAAATGCACCGGCTCCTCGCACGCGCATGCTTTGCAGCACCGAGGTAGCAAAACTATTTTTAAAATTCAGCTAATTTGACCATTACGTTCAGTTATTAAGGAAAAGTTCAGCTGAAACGCACCTTTACTATAATGTCAGCAAACAATTTTTTTTAGGTGTTTATCTCGTTAAATTTTAAAGAGATGCAGCGTATCCGCTCGCTGTGCGTCCACGCTTCACAGAACTGAGGAAGCGACACTACCGTTTAAAAAAAAATTTATTCAGCTGATTTGACCTTTACGTGCATTTATTAAAGTCCATGAGCCACCATGTTTTCAAATTGCATCGCCATTAATATTTATTAGTTTATTTAAAAATAAAACAGGAGCGTTTATTTATATTGTAGAGAAATAACGTTAAATGTGTTATTTCATGATTTATAGCAGATTTTACCAGCAGCTCAGGGAAAATCTGCCCCTCTCCATATATGGGCATTGACTAGGGCTGCACGATTAATCGCATTTGCGATTATCTCGCGATATGTTAAAACGCGATTCACTAATCGCACGGGCTGCGATTTGACTGGTCACGTGACTTGGGAGTGAGCCGCTCTGGCCGCGCGCAGCTCTGAGCGGAGCAAAACAGAGCAGAGCAGGGAGGAGGAGACCGTGCGCTCCAACACAGTTGCTTCAGGCTCGACAGAAGTCATAAAAGTTATAAATTCAGGTAAGTTAGCCCATGTAAACGTGTATCTGATCTTAGAGGCTGAAACACAGAGACTGCAGGAGATAAACAGAGCGCGAGCTGGTCATGTGACCGGGTCTGTTTTGACGGTGCCCGGTTAGCCCAGTTGTGTCGTTAGTGATATGAATTAATACAGAACCAGTAAAAATAATCGCATTTTAAATCGCAATTTATAGAAAAAAAAAATTGCGATTAGATTATTTTCCAAAATCGTTCAGCCCTAGCATTGACATCACTGAAGTATCCGCCTTGGAGTTATAGGCGGAGTTATAACAAGCATGCATCAACTTCTGACCAGAGAATACAACTAATAAAAACGATGTGTGGGACAAACGCCAGACTTTTACAAGTACCTGTAGTCGTGTTGTGTCATTTTAATATTTCCTCAGTAATACTGTAATTGTACAACTGGCTGCTGATCAGCACAGCAGCACCACCTCCCTCCACTGCTCAGAGAGAGAGAGAAAAAAAAAGGCAAAACATATTTAATATTCCCTTGTTAATAAATCTGCCTGTTGATTAATCCTGCGGTCGCTCACTGATGTCTATCATATTCTGAGCGCGCATCCACTTTTTATTCTCTCCCCGTGACCTGACAGCCAGGTCGGGAGTACAGAATTAAAAGGCAGCCGCAGCGGAGCTCTGAGCGCGCGTGCTCCCCGCAAGGCTGGGATACGGAGCCGAGCCCTGAGTCGGCACCACGAAGGAACTTCAAAGGTGACCAGCGGAACGCGAAGCCGGAGAAGACGCGTGGCTGGCTCCTCTGAGGCTCATGGGTAGAGGAGCGAGTGAGAGCAGCAACAGTTTTAACCGCAGCGGTGTTATATCTTATTAAAAAGTTCTAAAAAATAAATAAAAGCAGAGCGCTGGTCCAGCTGTACACATAACTGCACCAGGAAATATTTAGAGATCACGCATCCACGTAGGACACGAGTTTAACTGCAGTTCTCTCATAAACCTCCATGGCGAACTCACTCCTGCCTTCTGAGGGGGAGACTTTACTGACGTCACTTCACACTTCGGCAATCTTCGGCCGGGTTTCCGGATTCATCCGGGACTCGTTTTTTTTATTTTTATTTTTTTTAACGCTCGCCTGGCCCAATTGCAAAAATGAAAATAGACATCATATTCTACTACAGTAATTGTCCAATACTATATGGTGAATTGTTACTGTCACGGTGGGTGTTGTCCTTTAAGGAAAAGTTCAGCTCAGACACATCTTTGCTATAATTTTTAGCAAACAAATAATCGTTTTTAAGTGTTAATCTTGTTAAAGTCCTTCCGTGCACAATCCTGTGGCCATTTGGAAGCCAATCCATTTTTCGCAAAACACCGGCCCACATTTCCGGGTCGTCAGCGGTGACGCGTAACATACGCAACGTGTCAGCAGTGACTCATAATAGATGAGACTTATACAGGGTATATGCAGGAATAATGAAGTTAATTTCAATACCTTTTCAAGACTTTTTAAAGACCTTTCAAAATAAATTCAAGACCTTATCGTCACTTTGTTTTATTAGGCAACAAATCTTTGATTTACAAAACTGCTGTTGTTTTCAATTACTGTAAATCTGTGAATCTCAAACCTACAACAGAACTGAGATACAGTGGAAAGAAAAAAGTTCAAAAGAAGAAACTGAACCACGACTAGGTTTAAGAAAATATAGCTTAGGTTACAACAAGACTCGTAGCTATTTTAAAGTAACTTGGTTGAACAATGGCGAATAAGAAATAAACACGGTTATTCTCGGCGACAGGCCTCAGCCATTCTTGAAAATCAGGCATCTCCAACCAGGAGTCCGAAAACTTGCATTTACCCATTGTTCTCACGGTCTCGCGGCAACTTACTCAAACACACAAGCTCAACTTGGAGATAAAGCAGCCGCGCATGCGCACAAGATAGGCCTAGCCGTAAAGGCTATTGTAACCTGACACCCTAAACCTGTGCGAAGCGGTTTCCGAATCATCCGCGGTGAGGAAAACAAATATTCGTCATACATACTTTTTGCTGTCAAATTATTTAAAACTAGAACAGCAAAAAAATAATACCTTATCAAATCGCTTTCAAGACTTTTTAATACTTTTCAAGACCCTTAATTTTCCCTAAATTGATTTATCAACTTTTAATAACTTTCAAGACCCTGCATATACCCTGTTATACGACGGTGCGACACGTTTATGGATTTTTCCACTTTATTGGACATAATTGGACAGATGCGACTTACCCCCTATTTACACTACATGCGTTCCAGCTCCGGTCCGCTCCGGTCCGACCTCCGCAGCAAATACGCACCCATTATAATCAATGAGAGCGTTTACACTGGCTCCGCATGGCGGCGGCGAGCGGACGGCAGTCCGTCAAAATTAGAAACCATCCTATTTCTGCCGGACCCCGGAGCTGTGCCGGAGTCAACTTTTAAAGATTACGTCGCTTAAAGATTACGTCGCACCAACAGGAAAAGGAACGAGCACAACATCCGTATTTACAAAATAAAATCACCACGGGCGGACTAATCCTAGCTCTATACGGATTTATTTGTACAAAAATGCTGTCAAACTATCATTTATGACTACGCCTACAAACGCAATACAAGAAATAAAAAAAAAAAAAAGTATTTTATTCTGAAATGTAATAGATCACGTCCTGTCGCTCAAACCATGTCCTGTCGCTCATATCTCAATGCAAAAAACAATCAAACAGCGAGGCAGTCTCTACTGTTGTTCTCCTTCTTCCACCGAATGAATTGTTTTGTTCTGACTTCCTTATTTATCACTTGATTTATCGCGCGATCTCGCAATTCCCGCGCATGCGTCTCGGAGCGGCGCATCCAGGCGGACCGGAGCGGAGGTAGTGTAAACTGGACTTGAAACGCTCAGCTGCGACCTGCGGACAGGAGCGGGGCGGAGCCGGAACGCATGTAGTGTAAATTTGGGGTTATATGGCGGTGCGACGTGTATAGCGGAAAATACGGTAGATCTTTATTTACTGTTTCTTTTTACACGTTATACATTTTTGCTATTGTTGGATGTAACTGGGACCCTGTGTACACAATTTCGTTCCACCTCATGTACCACATGTGATGTGAATGACAATAAAGAACCTTGAATTATTTTGCCTAGTTGCTAATTCAAAAATGTCAAGACCAAGTCATACAATCAGCAAAGACACTAACAAAGCAGGAAAACATTTTCAAGTTTTTCTACTTAAAAAAAAAGTCCTAACCACTCCAGTTTTCTTATTGCACACCTTCAGTCTGACTTGAATCTGGACAAGCAGCACTGTGGTTACAGCTTCAGTAGACTGATCACAGCCAACAACCACCAAGTCACCACATTATCTGGGTGCAGATGCAGAGAACACACCATTAGAGCGCAGCGGTTTCTGACCTGCAGTGTATGAGTGACTGTCGTAGTGCAGATTTCCTCTGGCTACAGGCTGGCTGCCAAACAGAGGGTCACAGTGAAGGTTGTGGCAGAGTTTTTCCAGGAAACGGAGAACGTAGGTGACACTGCTGACTGTAGGGAGTGTCAGGGTGTGCTGCTGCTTGTCAAAGAAGGCTGCACAATACACATGACAAAAAAAAGAAAAAAAAGAATGGTAAATAAATAGTTTCTCTTCAAACTTTAGTCATAAGTGAAATTGTTAATAACCCATAAAATATTTTCATTGTGAGAACAAGTTTTCTTTAATGGTTTTTGGACATCAGTAAAACACTGGGCTCCTGCTGGTTTTTAAAAGTACCATAGCAATAAAACAATAAGACAAAAAAAGATTAAAAACACCAAAGTTCATGTTCAATAATCCAGGTATAAAATCAGGTCATCTGGACGGTTTCTTTTATTGATAAGACATTTCGTCCTTCACCCAAAGGACTTCTTCAATCTGAGGAGCCACCAAACAAAACTCCATAGTGGAAAAACCAGTTTGAACATTATGGGACAAAAAGAGATATACAGTTGGCCCTCGATACTTCGCAGTTTGTTTATTGTGGGTTCGCTCTATTGCAGTTTTTCAAAATAAAATTTCACATGACACACAATTGGTTGATTGATAGATATCAGCATGGAATTTTTATTTAAAAAGAATTATTTTAAATGATTTGGCACCTGCTGCACCTTTGTGCAGCCCATTCTGCTGCAAGATAAACGTCCTCCTGCAGCTGAACAGCTGAGATCAGCTGATCTGCGTGCAGAGCAGAGAAGGGGGCATGGCCAAGAGCGCTTGCAGGTGGCTGAGAGCAGCGGAGGCATAGAGAGGAAAATCATGACGTTCTGTTCTCTCTTAAAGCATTTAGAGTTTAAAAACATTGTTTAGAACATTGCAAGAATGTGGGAAACGTTTAAAATGCCTATATATATATATATATATATATATACAGTACACATACACACACATATATACACACACACACATACTACTTGTACTACTATTGCTACTTTGCAGTTTTTCACTTATCGTGGGTCTTCAGGGTCCAGATCCCCCACGATAAACGAGGGACTACTGTATTGTATGATAAAATCCGTCTTTTCAGGTTCAGTCCTCACCTGATATGACCTCGCCTCCTTGTCCAGACTTGAGGCAGGAGAAAACAGAACCCTGGTTGTAGGCAGAGTCCACACAAGCTTGAACACACTGCTGAAGAACTGAGGAGGCTCGACCCGGACCAAAGTGATCTGGAAGGTGCTGGATACGCCTCTGGTCCAGGTGAGGTCCCAACTTGCCGTACTTATTCAGGTACACACAAACTATGAAAAAAAAAAAAAGTCTACTTTTCAGCTCTACTTCACAACAGATTAGTAAACTTCTTTATTAATTATCTGTATTTTGCAAAGACAGCGTTAGGTTACTGTTTGATGCCTCGGACTGGGAATGATGGGTACCTGTGGGAGCCTGCAGTGCAGAGTTGGGGATGGTGGCGTGGTCTTGGGGTACAGTGCTGGTGTCGGGCTCCGGGGTGCTGTTGGTGGGAGATGCGGGGACTAGACTGGGTATCACTCGTGGTTTTCTCTATGTAAACATAAACATATTACAATCTGACAGCATTTGGTGTTTCAATAATAAATTACAATCAGCAAACAATAAAGCATATACTGTAGTGGCACTTACTGTCGGTTTAATTCATTTTTATATTTTACCAGATGAGTGGTATCCGTTTACCAAAACACTAAAGGCTCCGGCAAAGCTGAGCGTCCTCCCTATACGCCACTCTACACGCGCACAGAATGCGCACGTGTTCACTGGCAGAGCTCTGCTTTCTTTCTCACGTTAAATGCTCGCGTTTTCGCTCCAAATCCTTGTTGTAATTTGATCAGCTGCGCGCGAAGCAGGACAAACTGAGGTCGCCGATTGGTCACTTGCTGACACGCCTACTGAAATGATTGACAGCTCGAGCAGGACAACCAGCTGGCTTCAGCTGTGGTCGCTCGGCTGCAGCCGTTGCGGTCTTTCTAACTTTATATGTTAATAAAAACTAATAAAAAGTGGGAAAAAAAACAGGGAGCGCTTTTCCTGCAGCCCACAGCCCACCAGGAAATATTTAAAACCTCCCGCAGCCAGGTAGGACCTGAATTCATTCATTTCAGTCATGGAGTGAACGGAGGAAGAAGCGATTACTTGACTTTTGGCAAAAAAACAAAAGTCCTGATCAGCGATGAAGAAGGGGATTGGGGAAGTTTATGGTCAGACACCGCGCAAGCGTGCGCGGTCGTAAAAAAAGAGCTTTGCGCGTTCGTGCCTCAGCGTACGTACGTCGTACAGAGGCGTACAGGGAGTACGCGCAGGTCTACTGGGGCCTTAACAGAACATTGCCAGAAAATCTTGGTAATTTATCCAGATGACAGGATTAACAGATATTAGATCATTAAATTTAATTTCAAGACATAAATAAAACAAGTGATTGTTTTCTCAACAATTAAGTGATATAAATTTAGCATGAGCTTGGACTAGCAAATGTACACAATTAGTATGTAATAAAAATGAATCCTCCATCACTGCTGTTGATTCTTCATGTACAGGTCCATCTAAAAAAAATAGAATATTGTGAAAGTTCCATTTTTTTGTTACTCATTTCAGAAAGTGAAAATCGTATAGATACACATGTCCATAAAGCTTGTCAGCAGAAGAAAGTATGAAGAGCTCTAAAACGTTCTGGTAGATGCTGCGTGGACTGAGGACTTCAGAAAAACACAATGGACAAACACCAGCACAGGACATGGCCCCAAACCATCACTGACTGTGGAAACTTCAAGCAACATGGATTCTGGGCCTCTCCACTCTCGACTCTGAGATCTTGATTTCTAAATGACGTGAAAATGTACTTTTATCTGAAAAGAGGAAAGTGGACCACAGAGCATCAGTCCAGTTACAGGTATTTGTTTCTTCAGCAGGTAAGATGCTTCTGACGTCTCTGCTTCAGGATTGACTGGACTTGAGGAATGAGACATTTGCAGCTCATGTCTAGGAGTTAATCAGCTGATCAGGGTGTGACACCAGAGTTTACAAAATGGAACCTCTTCACAATATTCTAATTTTCCGAGACACTGAATTTTGGCTTTTCATTATTTGTAACCCATAATCATGAAAATTACAAAAATAAAGGATTGCAATATTTCACTGTAAGTGTAATGAATCTATACGAGTTGAACTTTCTGAAATGACTGACCAAAACTTTTTCACGATATTCAACACTTTTTTTTTTAGATGCACCTGTATTAAAATTTTCATGCAACCAACAGGTGTAATGTGTGTGTTTCATTCTTCAGGACAACTACCTTGCTGCCAGGTTTGGGTCCTCTTTTCTTTGGTATCTTTATCAGTTCTGCCTGAGCTTGGGCTTGCTGCAGAGCTATCCTTTGTGCCCAACTGGCAACCAGTCTGCCTCTGGGCCGTCCGGGGCCAGCCATGACCTCCTCCAACCAGCCAGCTCTTTTTGCCCAGTTCAGCTGCAAAGAAAATACAAAGCTAAACAGATCAACCAAGGGAACAACTTTATCACTTGTGTTTTGAAACCTAAAGTAAAAACAATATCTAAGATTATCATTCTGATAAGGAATGAGATGGCCGCGCTGATAATCAGCTACAGCTTTGTACACTTAGTCCAGCTTTCGGATGACTGTGCGTACATGTTCCCGTTGTACCTGGTGCAATGTCAATAAAGATATTCTGATTCTGATATAAATGTACAAACGGTCAGTAGTCGTATATTTGTGCCTTTTTGTTTCTCTTCTTCTCAAATCACTTGAGCAAAGAATTTTAGGTATTCAACCAACGTAAACTGGTTTTTTTTATACTTACAAAAAGCAAAAGGCGCACAATCTTCAGAGATGATAATACTGTACAGGTCATTCAATTACTGACTGCTTTAAAATTTCCAATTTACTCCCCACCCCCACAAAGAAAAAGAAATCAAAACACCAATAACTGAAAACACAGAGTATAGGTGAACAATAATATATATTATTCAACAGTTTCCCACCAACATCAAACACAGCCTCGTTTATTACAACTTTTATTTCCACAAAAGAGCTAAGCTTAAGAGCAAACACAACCAAATTAGCTCACACTGCCCCCAAGCGGCAGCAACGTGCACATGTCACTGTGTGCAGGATAATGCAGGACGAATGCAGAAGTATGCTCTGACCTAAAGCCGCTTCATGCCTACCTTATTGCCAGGCTTAGGTCCTCGTTTCTTGGGGATCTTGATGGGCTCCAACCCCTTTTCTGATTGAATGTTCTGAGCTACCAGTGCAGAAGGTTTTTGACTCCAGGGGCTTGTCACTTTTATTTTTCCACGGCCTGACTTACGTCCTCTCTGACCTGGAGGTCTACCCACAGAGGGCGTGGGATTCATTGCTGGGCTCTCCTCACTTCCGTCCGTCAGTACTCCAAGACTCTTAGGCAACACAGCTAGATAGGTAGAAATGGACAAACAGAAAATGTGATTTTAGATGAAAATCCATCACTAATACAGTATGTGCAACCTAAACAGTAGTATGCAATTGTGCTTCACAGATGACATGAGTAACAGATATTAGTTTATTCAAAATACTACAACTCTTCAAAAAGCACTCATGTAAAATACAAACAACCTTCAGAAAAATGAAACAGCCAACTGAAGTAGCATTTTCAGAGTCAGAGAATCTTTATTGTCATTTGCACCACATGTGGTACATGTGATGAAACGAGATTATGTACACAGGGTCCCAGTTACATCCAACAATAAAATGTAAAAGAAAAACAGTAATAAGATCTAAGATATGAACTAAGAAAAAACATTAAAAAAAAAAAAGTTGAGTCATTCCTTAAAATGAACATAATTAATATTAAATATTAGTTTTGAGAATATATGCTCCACAGTCTTTTAATTATTTTTTAGAAATGCTCCAGAGGGATGGCATGTGAAAAAAATAATAATAATTCAACCCAGCCCCCTAGTTCCAAAGCATCAATGAGCTGAGAAAATGTGTAAAGCAGCAATTTGGGTAGATGTATTATACACATGTGCAGCTGAGAGTTATAGCTTCCTGTACCACTGCATTTAGTTTTCTTCTGACTTGTTGATACTATGGATCCCTTCAAATAAGTATCTACAGTACAGTATTTATAAATGCACAAATGTTGTCAATGATCTTCATCCGGCATTTGTGGCAGGAAAAAAGTTCATATTCTGCTCATTTGGGAGTTAAACTTCCTTTTCCCAAATATGGGTCTCCAATAATGAGCAAGAAAAATGTCAGATTTTTTACTATTCTTGAGCATTTCTTTCTTAGCCTCCTTTTAAATAGTAAAGAAAATTCAAATTTTTATAGCACTCGCACTTTTTCAACAGCTTACGGTCAAACTATCAGCAGAAATCTTCTTTTTAGAACGACCTTCAGTTATAAAGCTGCTGACAGCTCATTGTTCTAACATGGAAAGAAAGAAAAAGAGCGAGAAGTTGTATCATGGTACCCACTGGTTTCTTCTTTGTTTTCAAAGCTCCCAAACTGCCATCAACACACTCCACTTATTAAAGGATAAACATATTAGATTTGTCTCCCTGGCTTGGATCAGAAAACAAATAGATTGCAATTCCCCGTCTGTTTACATTAAGTTCACTGACTACCATCCAAACAACACTGTGTAAAAGTTACCTTCAGTAACTACCGGTACTTCCTCTTAAGGAATAAACCTGCAGCGTGAAAGAAAGACACTGTGTCTCACACGCTGTGCTGGAATAAAATCTGTTTTCTAGTCTAACTTGCTGATAACTACTGGTAGTTATAAGTAATCATGCTTTAAAAGGGTAAAAAAAGTTAAGCATTAGTTGGTGTACCTCTATGCAAAGTTATAAATATACCAACTAAAGTATGTAGGACAGTTTTGTACAGTATTAATGCAATGAGAACAATATACAACCAGTGGTGCGATGTAACGAAGTACATCTAGTTCGTTACTGTACATTTTTCATGTATCTGTACTTTACTTAAGTAGAGTTAAACGTGGGTACTTTCAACTTTTACTCCACTACATTTTACATTAAGTATCTGTACTTTCTACTACACTACATTTATATAATGCGTTGCGTTACAAGTTACATTCACGTTGCAGTGATTTGATTTGACATTAGTTTGAAAGTAACCAATAGCGAGAGGGGAGTTGGTCACTGCAAAGTGGACAGGTAATGTTAGACCCACCTTCAAGAAGAGCTGGACCAATGATGTATGTTCTAGTACCGGTATTTACGTCACTAAGCTGGGAGCACCCACAGCACCGCTACCAAAATGGATTCCACCTCGGAGTCAGCCAGAAGATATGCACCAGCCATGGCCTTATTGAAAGACTATTGAAATATTATTGAAAGACCATTGAAAGACTGTTCAGTACAGCAGGACAGATTTTCTCTCCCAAAAGATCCAAACTGGACTCAAAAACTTTGAAAACCAACTTCTTCTGAACTTGAACAAGAAATTCTTGCTGCAATATTAAAATGTGTCAGTTCATGGGATGTTAGGAGACAAGAGATGTCTCCAAATGTCTTGACACTCAGGTCCAAGTTTTGAAAATGGTGTCAGGAAGTTAAAATATTGTTCACTATTGACCCATTACAAGGTTGACTAGACAGTATTTTAACCAGAGTTGATGACAAACAAGTTGAAATGATCAGAGCCTGTTCCTTTGTTAGGTCCAATGCTCCGTTTTTCAGGCAGACAACTAGTCTTCAATGTTTTTACTGCAGTTAAAATGACACATTGGTTTTGTTTTGCGTTGTGTTAAATAAAAACTTTCAAATGTATAATCATTCCTCTTTTTATTTTGCTTAATGGCATTTAACTCTGCATGTCATCCCTGAAATTCTGATGCACAGAATCACAAGTCCAAGAGTGAACTGTGTCACACAATTAAAACATGCATTACCCACAGCATTGTTCATTAAAATGACTCAACACTATTAACGTATTACAGAAAATATACATACGATAGGCACACTTAATGATATTGTAGACAGGTATTACATTCAGCAAATACTTTTACGTTTAATACTTTAAGTATTTTTAAACGCAAGTACCGGTACTTACTTTTACTTAAGTAAAAACATTAATGTGGTACTTCTATTTTTACTAGAGTACATTTTTTGTCTGTTTGCACTTTTACTTAAGTACCGGTACAGTGTTTGAGTACTTTCTCCACTATTGATTACAACATTAAAGTAAAATCAAAATCTGCCATAAATTGTGATGCACAACCACCTACATCCATACAAAGAAAACAGGTATAAAACAATTTGTTTTCATATCTCAGCCAAATTTGGCTAGAAAACAAAGAAAGTGTGCAAACACCTTCTAGGCTTTAGGATTAAACCCTAATATAGAAGAAAGCTGCAGCCTGCAGAGACAGGCTTGACATTTATCTCCCAAATGTCCTCCCAAGAACACATCCTTTGTTAGATGATGGGTGAGCATTTTAGGAATCACATCATCAACTGAAGGAACAAGTAAATGCGTGGTAAAACATTAAAGAGGGCCAATATTTACAACATAAAACAAAGCAATAATATGTACTTTCTAAAAGCCATCAAACCTGGCAATACGTTTGCTTTGTTTTGGTTTGTTTTTTGAATGTCCAGAGGACCAGACTTAGCTTTTTTGGATTTTTCTACCTGGATTATTGAGCATGCATCAGGGTATGTCAAGAATGTGTGTACAGAAACCAAAAATAAGCATCTACAAACTCCATGAACATAAATTGAACTGTATTAACGCTGAATCAATAAACCTCTCATGTACATGTCCGCGGACAGATTCATGAGAGCTACAGCCACATTCATTAGCAGAGGTCTTGGCCTGTGGGGCTGTATTTATTTAAACACGCACGCAAACCAATCAATGCAAAGCTCAGCCTGCATGCTGCTGCGACTTTTCATGCGGGAGTCACAGGTTTGAGGAAAAACAAGATTCTAGCGACTGATTCTGAAACAATTAAGACAAATTCTTAATAACATGACTAAAGGTGTAAAGAGTTTGAGGTTACAATCGACTGTGCTGCAAACGCAGTCAAACAAATTTAAACAAGCAATCTCTTTTCCCTCCGCCTCTTCGGAGTGCACCAAGTTCATTGAGTTCACAAAAGCAACACTGCCTGCTTCACGTTACAGCAACACGACTTCTCCAGAGCTTTTCATCTATGACTCAATAACCTGCAAATGTATTTAAATTACCGGAGTTTTACTCACCCTGTAGTCCAAACAAAAGTCAAAAAGTCTGCTCAGCTGTCCTCAGATTCACCCTCTCCTGCTGCCTCGTCCTCTTTTTCCCACTCTTCCTGAGTTGCTCCTCCTTCCGTTCTTTTCCCACCCTTCTCTTTCTCTCTCCTCCCACCATCAACTTACAATGTAAACAATCCACCTATCACGCCACTTGCCTGTCTTTTCTCTTTGCTTCCATCTCCTCTGTAAGCGTAACACTTTCCAACGGGCATAATCAGACCCAGAGTGCCAAAGAGAGGCCTGCGGAGGGGCACCGAGGCTCGTTTCAACCACGCCATGGCCTACTTTGTCAACTGGGTGGCTGCCAGAGCGTCATAAAACACTAGCAGGCTACAAAGACAAGTCTTGCCTCTCCATTTCCCTTCTTCTTTTTTACTCCCTGCTGTGGAGGGAGTGCTGTGGAGTGAGGACTTTCGACCGTGCGGCTGAAAACTAGAATTCACGGTTTTCTTTAATATTTCATGCACAAAAAATGGATTTAATCCTGTTCCAAGCCCTTGCTGTTGCTTAGCTGCACACTAAAACTGAACAAAAGTCACCACTTCTGAACAGCTTTGACAAACCATGACCCGTCTGCTTAACAGAAACAACTATTTATCACAAAGTTCACTGTCAGATGTGTTGGAAACAGAGGACAAACAGAACCACAGGCGTGCTAGCCCAGAACAGTTCGCAAACTCTCTGAGAGCTGAGTGCAATACAAAAAGTCTATGACGAGTCTGCACTTTGGTACCACCTTATTGCCGTTTTCATGCTTTTAACTGATTGGATATTTGGGCCAGTTAGACATTTCTTAGACCTGATAAGGCTTTGAGAGCTTCAGACGACAAAGCTAGCCCAAGGCCATGTTCAGTGAATGAGTTACGTTGATCTGTTTTTAGCATTTATGAAGCCTTTGTCCAGGGAAAGGGAGTGCTTTAGGAGAAAGGTGGCAGAATGGAGATCTGCTGAAAAGACAGGCTCTGGTGTTTGCTTTTTCATTCTTTTTCAAACTCTTCTATATTGTCAAAAATGCTGGACACGTGAAATGCATAGATAAAATAAAACCAGGCAAGTTATAGGGTTAGATTATGCAGACATGATTACTAAATGTATTATAATTATTATTATACATTATGAGGAATGCTATATTGAAGTTTTCATTCTGCACATACACTGATTAATAACTAGAGGTAGGATGGAAATTTAGTGAAGTTAATAATCTTAATAGAAACAATACAAAATATTGTTATTTATGTCAAGGGGAAAAAAACACTTATAGACCTTCATGTGTGTTAGGTCAAGATAACCATTTGCTCATTTCTACCCCACTCCTGATAAGTATGGACGCTCTGGCATCAATCAGTCTGTTTGGCTTTGGCACTGAAACCAAAGCTGTGGGAGCTAAGCAGAAACAGCTAAGTCTTCAGCTTTCTTTCCATCGTCAAGCACTGACGATACTAGAGATGTTCATTTGTGATGTACTAGCCTGAACAAAAGCACAGAAAGAATGTTGGGTTTTCAGCGGTGTGAAGCTCGTCTTCCCCTGGGAGTGTGGTAAATCTGTCACTACTGTTTATATGTGCAGTTTGTGTGAATCTGTTTCCCCCATCGCAGACTTGAGTCTGAATAACCACATAGTGACTTTTGGTTTAAGACTTCCTTTGAGTGCTACTACTGTATTTGATAAAATCTTCAATGCAGTAAACACGCCTAGAACATCAAAAACCAACACAGTGAATGGGACATTTAGCTTGCACACCAAGGCAGGTCTGATGGTTTCTTTTTGAGAAAAAAAAATCCTTGTAACACATTTGTCTATTGGGATACTTGAATTAAATCAAGCCTTTCCTCAGCTGTACTATTTTATACTGAAATTTATGATTGGTTGAAAAAAGGAGGGGGTGTTGATACAAAAAAAAAAAAGTAACCAGATCATTCAATTTCATTTAGACAAACCTATAAAAAGTAAAAATACAGTAGTCCCTTGTTTATTGCGGAGGATCCGCCCTGCGATAAGTGAAAAACCATGAAGTAGAAATAGTACCGGTAGTACAA
>JBBPBX010002328.1:0-24935 GCA_038048925.1 Garcialebias charrua | reverse complement strand
ATATATATATATATATATATATATATATATATATATATATATATATATATATATATATATATATATATATATATATATATATATTATATATATATATATATATATATATATATATATATATATATATATATATATATATATATATATATATATATATATATATATATATATATATATATATATATATATATATATATATGTATGTATATATATATATATATATATATATACACAGCGCTTTCGTGCAGCAAAACCAATTTTACTTTCATATTTTTTATGTGAAACAGATACTAGGTGGTTACACAGTCTTGACAAACATTATAATTCATTGATGACAAGAATATCAGAACAATAAATGTGGATGTTAGCAAACAATGCTGCTGCGACAGCACAAAAGCCTGCCCTAGTTTGTTTTAAACTGTGCTCTAGTTTTTTGAGGAAAACTAAAAGTGCGTTGTTTTTTTTTGCCCTGAGCAGAACACGAATAACATTTGATCATCAGTGCATGCAAAGTTTGATTTATTAACCACAGTTTGTTCCTGTTTAAGTTGTTGCTTTTGTTGATAGAATAAGGTAAACTCGTAAACAAAGATGCTTTATTTTTAGCGAAATGAGCATGGCGTCAGAAAAAGTTTCATCTGTTGTAATTGCGGCTTGATACTGTATCTGTAAAGATATTTCAGAGAAATTGCAATGGTGTGGAAATTAAAATTAGGCTCCATTTGGTAATGTCATGCCAATTAGGTCAAGGTAGCAACTGTAACTATGTGATTTGGAGAGACACCCAACAGTTCAATTGTGTGTAATGGTCACCTGGCAGCACAGCTAATGCCCATTTCAGCCTCTGCTGGGCAGGCCATGGCCTATTGGCCCCCTGCGCACCAGGCAATTATGTTTGGTTTCACACGGTGAAAAGGGTTAATTGGCAGCGCCCACGTGCCTGCTTGGACCTGTTTCACGCTTGTCAGCCTTCATCGTATCAAAGGAAGCTTCACTTCACTCGGCACCATTATTAGAACTCACAGAGCCTAACTCTGCATATAGGTAAATACAACACTTTCATGACTGCGAAAGGAATAAACACACGTGTACACTTTAATTCCCTAAAACACACATTGACTTATGGGAACATACATGTATCAAACATCTTTTTCTACACAAAAGCATGGATGAGCATATTTCTCATGCAAAATTGCAGAATTAATGTCACAATTTTGGAACCATTCTCAGTGCGACCACCAGGGGTCAGTGTTGTCTTTTATAAGCATGGACAAATGCAGTAATTATTATTATTATTTTTCCCTTTTGGGCTTTCTTTTCACTGCTCAGTACATCTTATCACCATCTCTGTCACTTGCTTGCATCAACTTTTGAACTTTTATTTTGCCTCACATCACGCATTTCTTTTAACATTTCTTTTTTCTTTCATTCTATACAAGCATTCAGTTTCCCTTTAGATATCAAATACAGGTGAGAGACAAAAAAATTTGAGGTTGTTAATGATATTTTAAATTTTTTTTTAGATGTACCTATATGTTTAGAAAATCATCACATTATTGTGTCTCTGCTTGTGATTTTAACACCAAGTGTTGCTGAGCCATGCATACTGCAGATTTTTTTGTTGCTCAGATCACTATGTGCAATTATTTATTTAAAAAGCTTCAAACCCAGCAGTCAATTTAAAGTCCATTCCAGCCATTATACAAGCCATTACAGTGACAGAGTAATGATTGGATGTACATCTACAATTGCTTAGTATTTAGAGTTAACCCAATTCACAGCAGATCAACATCAGCCAAGACAAAAAAGGAATAAACCTCAGTGATATAAAATTTGATATAGTGGTAGCTTCAAAACACACACTTCAAGCACTAACAGGAACTTCAATTTCACATGTGATTATTGTGCGCAATGTTATTTTTTAGGTTTAACCAAAATGGTTGTGGTTGGACTGAGGATGCAGAGGACAGATGGAGGAGGAGGATGACTCGCTGTGGCGACGAGGGAGGCGGGAAAACCCAAAGAAGAAGAAGAAGAACCTAAATGGTTGTAACTCCTTTATTTCTGAACATAAAATAGATTTAGGTCTAAAATGCTGCATGAAAGGCAGCATTCGATAAGCATTCCTTCAAGGAATGCTTGTCTTTTAATTCTATGATGCATAATGTGTAGTTGAAAACAGAAAATAAACAGAATGGTGTGTTTGTATACACTCAAAATGTGAATTCCCTTTACAACGTGAACCTTTTTCATTTACAAAGATTGTTTTCACATGAAATTTCAACGTTCACCCCTTCGCTCAGCCTTTTATTACCGTATTTTCCGGCCTACAAGTCACATTTTTTTAAATACTAATTTTTATGTCCTGCGACTTATAGGGCGAAGCAACATACATTATTTAGGGATTTTTTCCCCATATTTTTAGACCAATTTTTGGCTGAGATATGACCGTTTCCATTCATTCTGACGAAAAAAATGGAGCAGTAGCACTTTCGGCCGCTAGGGTCCACCGACCGTTCCCAGGTCATGTGTCCGACCGCAGCCTCCTCTGCTCGGACTCACTCTGTCGCAGCACGGCCTCCTGCTCTCTGGAGGACTGAACTACTGTTACCTCAGTGTTTGTTAGCAAAATAGCTCAAGAACCACACAGATTTTGATGAAACTTACAGAAAGTAATCACTGGATGGACATTTACAACTGATTAGCTGTAGGAGATGTTTGAGCTAAAATTCAATTTACTGTATTTATAATTTATTTTCGCAGCTCGCACGACCGTTTGGAAGACCATCAAAGCAAAACAATTTAAATCCAGCTGATTTGACCATTACGTGAATTTATTAAGGAAAAGTTAAGCTCAGAAACACTTTTACTATAATGTCAGCAAACATATATATATATTTAAGGTGTTTATCTTGTTAAATTTTAAAGAAATGAAGAGTATCCGCTCGCTGCGCGTGCACGCTTTGCAGCACCGACGTAGCAAAACAATTTTTTTTTATTCAGCTGATTTGACCGGTACGTGCATTTATTAAAGCTGCAGTATGTAGCTTTTTTTATGAACATATTTCTTCACTCTGTCACTACCTCCTGACAGACTGATGTTAGCCAGGTAATCTCTGAAAAAAAAATATATATATATTGTCCCCTTGCTTCTCCAGGTGGTAAATAAGCATTTCTAAAAAGAAAAGGTGACCCGCCATTTTCCAGCCAATAAAAACAGAGTTTGTAACCAGCCAATAAAAACAGAGCTTGAATTTGAATCAGCCAATAAAAACAGAGCTTGAATTTGAAATTCAACAGACCACAAGGGGGCAGAGCCACATATGGCTCTGAGGGGGAGGGATCAGAATGCTTTGCCTGTTGAAAATATTTCTAACTGCTGCAGTTCTACAGAAACTGCATACTGAACCTTTAAGGAAAAGTTCAGCTCAGACACATCTTTGCTATAATTTTCAGCAAACACATAATTGTTTTTAAGTGTTAATCTTGTTAAAGTCCTACCGTGCACGCTTCTGTGGCCATTTGCGGTGACGCGTAACATACACGACGCGTCAGCTGTGACGCATAATAGATGCGACGTATATGGAGGTGCGACACGTTTATGGATTTTTCTACTTTATTGGACATAATTGGACTGATGCGACATATAGGGCGGAAAGTACAGTACATATACCGACCTACATACAATAAACTTGAACACTTGTTGTATCGATGAACGTTAAAATTCTTTTCTCCCTTCCTTTTGAGCGCAGGATCAGCGATTTTGCTTGGCATGTCTCACGTTTGCTCTTTTCAAGTTATCACACTAAGTGAGTTTGGCTGCAGGAGCTGGCAACCGGTTTTTGGATTTCCAGACATCTTGCTGAAGGTGTCCACTCGCCAATGGCATGGCTCCATCATCGCAGCCTGTTTCTGCACACACAGACAGTGGAGAGAAAATCTTCCCCGCACTGTGTCTCCTTGTCACTTTCAGCACTTTGGCACAGTACAACAAAGTCACCCCTCTTGCACATAAATGCCTCGACACACACACACACTGTTAGAGGCTCGCTGTGTGTGTGTGTGTTCCCACACAACTGAGTCTCAGAGGGCTCACGCTCTTGTCGTTTTCCATGGACGAGGACATGCAGGAGCACACACACACTGTCCTGATACACACTTCCTATCCCTGCTGGCATCCTGGGAGGCACATGCAAAGAAAAAGTGCAAGAGCATATGTTGGATAGACGCTTGTTGGAGGAGGGAGAGGAGTATTTCTCTTTGGATGTTGTCTTACAAGCTCTGACGGCATGGAGCAGAAAGAAGGCATTTTTTTTTCGTCCAATTTATTAATCCTTTTAGGCAATGTTCTCTGTTCAGAAATGCAAATTGAATCAATCTGAGGCTGACTTTAAGACTTTTCAAGTGGGATTTAATTAGAAACCAGGGCCTGCAGTTTTTAATGAGAGAGGGGGTGGAGAGATGGAGGAAGAGCGAAAGAGAGAGGAATGGGGAGGGAGAGTGGGTTGCGGTTTTGATCTGGGGTCCTGCTGGAGAAAGGATACACAAACACCCTAAACATAGACGCACACCAACACACACACACACACACATACACACCCTGTGGAGCAAAATATGAGGCGGATGCCCGCTGTTTAGTTTTTCTTCACTTCCATCATCTTGATCTTGTGAGAGTTCAACCAGGGACCTCGTTACTTTAGTGTGCATCTCAAAAACTCTAACAAACCGGGCCTATATAAGCTCAAACACAGTCTAGCTGTGCAACCTTGTTAATAGCACGCACACCAGCGTCCTGGTCTGAGAGAAGAGAATAGAGGTGAGAATATGACGTTGGAGCAGAAACAGGAACAAACTCTTCAGGGATTAGTAAAGATGAGATGGATAGTTCAGGTTTTAAACTTTTACGTTCAACCTTTATTTATACAGGTTAATCCCACTGAGCCTCGGGGAGTCATTTACAAGAGAGACCTGGTGAACTTTATATGTCGTAATGATTGACTCCACAAGGAGAAGGTTATAAACTGCAGCACTAACCATTGTCTGTATGTAACTGCAATTATTCAGGTTTATTTCTACCTGCTGAAAGAAAATACTCTCACTAATGCACAAAATGCTTTGAAATAATCTTGGTTTTAAAATAGCGTCCTAAAAAAATCTAATAAATCCATCTCAGCAGCTGTTTGTTGAAGCCTATCGTTGTCTAAGTCAGGATATAAAAACGGCCAAGCGTTCCTTAAAAAAATGCTGTAACCCTTCAAACTACAAAGCTGTAGTATATTAATTGTAGTTATTATTTTATTTATCCTTTATTTATACAGGTAGTCTCATTGATATGGGGTGCCGTTTGTGAAGATACACAGTCAAAAATTAACAGCAATATTATTATTTTTTAACCTTTTATAAGAAGATTTTTTTCCAAAGTCAGATTTTCATCACGTTCATACATTTATAAATGTCATAGTTCCAAACTAAATATTTAATTTCCAAGCTAAATATTTAGTTTACAAACTAAATACTTAACTTGCAAGTTAAATATTTAGCTCCACGCTATATATTTAGTTTACAAAACTAAATGTTTATGTCCAAGCCGAATGTTTAATTTACAAACCAAATGTTTAACTTGCAAGTTAAATATTTATTTTGGTGTAAAATAAATGTTTAATTTCCAAGCTAAATATTCATTTTCAAAACTAAACATTTAATTCCTAAACTAAATATTTAATTTGCTAACTAAATATTTAGCTCAGACTTAAATATTTATTTTCTGAGCTAAACATTTAATTTCCAAAATAAATATTTAATTTGTTAAATACATATTTAGCTTGGACCTAACAAAATATTTAACTTGCAAGTTAAGTGTTCAGTTTGTAAACTAAATATTTAGCTTGTAAATTAAATATTTGGTTTGGAACTATGACATTTATAAATGTATGAATAATATGGTGAAAATCTGAATATAAAAAAAAAAAAACATTTTTGGCTAACTAAACCAAAATATTGCTGTTAATCTTTGACTGTGTTACTTTTACAAATGGCACCCCATACCCTGAGTTACGAGAACTCATTTTCAAGAGAGGCCTGTTCTGGGAGCAAATGGTGGGGGTTAAGGGCCTTGCTCAAGGGCCGAAAGTGGGACATGAGGGTGGAGGCAGGTGTCTCACCTTTTCCACCCACATTTTGATGTTCTCTGTCCAGGGAGACAGAATGAACCTGTGACTTTCTGATCACAGGCTCATCTTCTCTAACCTCTGCTCCACCACTCACTCACAATTAGTTTTTGGGGTGTGCTTTAAATGTCAGTTACTATTACAACATGTTTTAGTTTTATATCTGTACAATTTATCAAGCTGAAGCCATTTTGTTTAGGCAGAGGTTGATAAGAAGCCATGGTGGCCATTTTGATTTGGGTTGACTCCAAAAGTAAATCAACTATCACACCAAGTTTTAGCTTAATAGCAACAAAAACAAGCATGTGGTGAAAATGTTGATTGCCTTTGAGCTGCCTTTTGTGAAAGGTGATAAAAATCTATAAGAAATGTGTCTTTCAATCTTTTGTATGATGTTCCCTCTATCTTAGATCACATGTGCACCAGCATCTGGCCTTATAAGCTAGTATTGTAGGTCTTCTTGATGGTATGTAAAAGGTAGGGTTGCACCGATTGCAGTTTTCTGGCCGATCACCAATCTATAAAAAGCCTGACCTGCCGATTCCGATTTTTGCCAATACAGATTTTGTGTTATAAGCGACACTGTCAGGTGTTATAAGGTCACAATGCACCTTCAAGTTTCCAATCTTATTTTATTGAAAAACATACCCTTGAACAAAATTCATTTCATTTTCATTTCATTTATTGATCCATTCATTTTATAATAACAGACACAAAATAAAACAATTTAACACAGAGATACCAAGAAAATTAAAATATAAAATGAAAGGTGGCAGATGAAGAAAAAATCTTATTATATCTGCCCCTTCTAACAAACAATTCAAACAAACAATTGAATTTGGTACAAAAAAACGTATAACTCATTAACTCCCTTAATCACAAGAATTACTATTTAAACTCGTGTCTTCGTTAAACATATTTCCTTAACAATTTATCCTTGATCTTTCTTTTAAATATAGGTATTGATTTAGCTTCTTTAATGTCAGTTTCCTCTTCGTTCTATAACCTAACTCCCTGAACTATTGCATTCCTTCCTTTCAAACTAGTCCTATACTGTACCTAGGTTTAACAAACATATGAGTTCCCTTGAGATTATAACAACTCAATCGTTTAACAAAATACATCTGAACATTCAAAGGCAATACATTATTATGAGCTCTATACATCATTAACAAAATATTATAATCCACCAGATCGTAAAACTTCAGTAATTTCATCTGATAAAATAATATACTTGTTGAATGACGATAAGGTTTTCTGGTTATAATTCTTATAACTCTCTTCTGAAAAACAAAAATAGGTTTTGTAATTGATCTACATGCCTTACCCCAAACACCAACACAATAAATCAAATGTGGAACAATAAGTGTATTGTATAACATATACAATATGTTATACGATACACAAATATATATATACAGTATACATACATATACATTGTTTAATGTTTAATGTTTATTAAATTTGTTCATTTTTTTTACAAAAGAAACAATACAAGACAATCCCATTAATGATACGTACACAATGTAAAAAAATGAAAGGTAGCAGAAAGAAGAATAAATCTTATTATATCTGCCCCTTTTTTCAAACAATCAGATTAAACAATAATAATCTTTCACCAGCAGTACAAAATGACTAACTCTTTCTAATTTTCTAATACTAATACATAACTAATAATTGATACAATACACATTATGCTAATTCATATATATTTTTTCAACAAATTCCTTTTGATCATTTTCTTAAATGTAAACATTGACTTGGCATTTTTAACTACATTCTCCAAGCCATTCCATAATCTAATTCCCTGGATTGAGGTAGAACGTCCCTTCAAACTAGTTCTGAATTGTGGTTTTACAAACATCTCTGTCCCCTTAAGATTATAACAACTTTGTCTTTTAACAAAATTCATTTGGACATTTAAAGGTAATTCGTTATTCTGAGCCCTATACATAATTGATAAAATATTATAATCAACCAAATCATGGAACTTCAATAATTTCAGTTGATAAAATAATGTACTGGATGGATGACAGTAATGTTTTCTAGTGATAATTCTTACAGCTCTTTTCTGTAATACAAAAATAGGCTTTGTGATTGTTTTACACGCTTTCCCCCAAACATCAATACAATAGATTAAGTGTGGAACAATGATTGTGTTATACAACAAATACAGAGCTTTATCATTCAATAGGTCTCTGACCTTGTATAGTACTGCAATCGATTTAGCTATTTTTATTCTTACAGAATTTATGTGTTGTTTCCATGTCAGTTTGTCATCAATAATAACACCCAAAAACTTCACCTCACTCACTCTACAAATCTCAACACCCTCAATTTTGAGTGGAACATCAACAGTTTTCTTTTTATTACTGAATATCATGTAATTAGTTTTTTCTAGATTTAATGATAATTTATTGATTTTGACATAATTTATTGATTTTGACATTCATATTCATATTCAGTCACATACCCATCTACATATCTGCATATGATATCTACATATACATCCCTGCATCCATTTGTGTGTGGTTGTGAGCATGCATAAGTGAATAAGTTTCCTCGAATAGAACATTCAGTAGCGACCGTGAAGCATCAGAGATCCGCCCCCCCAAGGCCCGAGGCAGACGAAGGGGCGATCATAGCCCAAGACCCCAAGAAGGACCCCGAGCCCAGAGTCCCCAGGGCCACCCGAACAGGACGAGCCACTCACCCACTCCCCAGATCCGACCAAAGGGGAGAACCGGAAGAGCCCCACCAGCGACTACACACAATGACACCCGGGGGCCAACAGCGACAAACTCACAGGCCCCCGCCGGAGCCCGCTGCACACACTTGCTCACACTTATCAAACACCTTCACCTGTCTGAAGCGCTGACCTGTTCTGACTTCCTGACTTGTAAAAGTTAGTTTTATCCATGTCTGAGCCGTCATCAAAGGTCCGCTGCAGACAGGAAGGAGTGGATCTGAGTCCAGGACTCTTCTTAAGACACGTCACCTCTTTACAATCTACATAGCTAATGTAGGTCATTGCATCCCTGATGCATCCTTACATTTCTATGCTGATGATACAGTTGTTTACTGCCGAGCTAAAACAGTTGCTAAGGCTTTCCAGTTACTGCAATCCGCTTTTGACATCATCCAGTCAGATTTGTTCCGTCTCAAACTTGTCCTAAATGCTGATAAAACAAAAGGGATGTTTTTTTCAAATAGGAAGGCGGTTCCAGCAGATCCTCCTCTGATTTTATCTTCAAATGGTGTCCCTATTGAGTTTGTTGATTCCTATAAATATCTGGGTATCCTGATCGATTCACATCTCTCTTTTAAACTCCACGTGGAAAACCTAGTGAAGAAACTGAAAGTTAAACTGGGTTTCTTTTTCAGAAACAGATCATGTCTATCACTGAATGTTAGGAAACGCCTTGTGTCTGTGACTTTCCTTCCCTCCATTGATTACGGTGACATTCTCTACATGAATGCTCCTACAAGCACCCTGCGGATGTTGGATGTTGTCTATCATGGTGCACTAAGATTCATAACTGGTTGTGATTATCGTACCCACCACTGCACCCTGTATTCACTGGTTAACTGGACATCATTAACCTCACGCAGACTCTTCCACTGGTACATTTTCATCTTTAAATCACTTCTTGGTCTGCTGCCCTCATACATCTCCTCCTACATGTCTTTACGTGAGTGCAGCTACAGTGTGCGCTCTCAGGACATGATTACCTGCAGTGTTCCGTCAGTGAGGACTGAACTTGGAAAAAGGGCCTTCTCCTACTCTGCTCCTGCTTCATGGAATATCTTACAAAAAGATCTGAAGCTCTCGACCTTGACTTCTCTAAATGGTTTTCAGAATCTGTTGGAATCCTGGCAAAAACCAATGCAGATTTGTTCCTGTCTTTGATTTTATACGTCTACCTTATAATGTTTTGCTAGTTTTTTGATACTTTGTTAAAAAAAAAAAAAAAATTATTTTGTTTTTTTCTCTCTTTTGTTTTCTATTGTTTATTGTTTGTTTGTTTATTGTTTAAGGAAATTCTACCACTGCTGTTCATTGTTCTTTAGTTTTAGCAGGTCGTTTTCATAAATGAGCCCATGAGGTTCAAAAGATTTACCTGACTAAATAAAGGTTGAATGAATGAATGAATATCAACTCAAACCTTGAGGTTATGAAACTAGTTCTTTCTGTTCTTCACTGAACAAGACTGCTCGTTACAGTAAGAGCGATATTACACGGGACAGTTTAATATTCCTCACATCACAGTACACGTGCAAAATGATAAACATTACCTCATCACAGCAAGGTTATGTTACATTTTTTAAAAGTTTTTATACACTTTTTTTTGTGGTCTTTATGATGTTTTACTGAGGAAAGAAAGTGGTGTTTGGACCAGTTGCTTTTACAAGAGTGGGAGTACTGGAAATACAAACCCAAACAAACATATCGTACATGTCTGAAGTTTGGGTCCGCACCTCCCAGGTGACTGTAGAGGAGGGGAACGTCCAGACGCTGCTCCCTGCTGCCTGCCTCCTCCAGCTGGCTGAGATCCAGGAGGCCTGCTGTGAATTCCTCAAGAGACAGCTGGATCCATCCAACTGTCTGGGCATCAGGGCTTTCGCCGACACACACTCCTGTCGAGAACTGCTCCGCATCGCTGACAAATTCACACAGCACAATTTTCAAGAGGTGAGAACAGAAAATGCAAAAAGTAATCAAAAAGAATCCAGCATTAGAAAATATTTATGGCATTTTTTCCCACTGGATTTGTTTTTAAGCTGTGCATAGGTTTACTTATCCCTTTTCAAAATATCAACTGTTAAAAAGTTGTAATCAGTATATTTCCTCGGACCTCTACATTTCAGATTAAAACATTTGATTTGAAAACGTTGTGAAACAAAATGTTTCATGTAAATAAAGAGCTCTATGGTTTCACAGTATTGAGTAAACAAAGGCCTTGACTGTAAATTCTCGAGTTTAATCTTTTGTGTTGGGTTAAACATTAGACTGTCTGGTGATTTGTTTGGCCGGTATGATCCTTAAACTGGATTTTTGTAAGCACTGACGTACTTAAAGCTACGACAGAGCTTCAGGGCCACGCTAAGAAAAAAAAGAGGAAAAAATTAAGCTATAATATTACGAGAATAAAGTTGTACGAAACTTTTTTTTCTTTTTTAACAGCACTCGTTTATTTATTAATTTTTTAACATGTTTCCTCGAGTTTGGTCCACAATGTGACCTGTCGATCAATCCAGTAGTCGTGTCAGCTAATGACCAATCCGGAGCTAAATGCTTGTAACCTGCAGAGAGGTGCTGCAGCCCAGCCGCTTTACTGTAAGCAGGTTCAAAGTCCTGATGCTGATATGCTAACAGATTAACTATATCCTTATTTGTAAATCCAATACCAAAATATAACTTAACACTTTATTTGACTTTATTCTCGTAAGTCATCCTAAAGTGTATTCCTTGGTGCACATTGAAATTCAAAACATTTAACAGCTCCTTTGTTCTTGTCGCAGGTGATGGAAAGTGAGGAGTTCATGCTGCTTCCTGCCAACCAGCTGATCGACATCATCTCTAGTGATGAGCTGAACGTGCGAAGTGAGGAGCAGGTTTTTAACGCTGTCATGGCCTGGGTCAAATACAGCATCCAGGAGCGCAGGCCTCAGCTGCCTCAGGTTTGTTGGTTTGGAAACATACTGTCGCTCCCAGGACGTGTACAGATGTTGTCTTTTGGTCAGTATATAGTTTGGAAACAAACATTGAATGGCACGTTTCTTTTTCTTTTGTATTTTTTTCCCACTATTATTATTTTTATCTTGTTGTTAGTGTTTCTGATTAATCAGTGAGGAAATACTTGATACACTTCAACTTTGAGGTTGTGTGTTCTGTAGGTCCTGCAGCACGTTCGCTTACCGCTTCTCAGCCCCAAGTTCCTGGTGGGCACTGTGGGTTCAGATCCTCTCATCAAAAGTGACGAAGAATGCAGGTGGGTGCTGTTTTCACTGGCCACCACTAAAGGCGAAGGTGGACAGTTGTTTTTATCCATGTCTGTTTGTTACCAAAAATATACATTGAACCCAATCCAAATTTAAACGAAACTCTCAGAAAATAATAATGGGCTAAAATGTCTAACGCTCGGTATACTTTAAAAACATTGAGCCAAAACTGTGTGTGGTAATAACTGAGAGTCGTTCGCAGCACATGGTGTGACATCGCATGAGATTATATGATTATTGTACATGTGGCGTTATTTTCAAGGTTTGATTGAAATGAGGACAACTCCATCGTTTCTCCAAATAAGATGAACTTGGTCTGAAACTCTGACATGAATGCAAATTTTTTTTTTAGGAAATGTTTTTATTCTTGTTAACATGTTTTTGTGTGTGTGTGTCATGCAGGGTCATGAGAATTGTTCTGGTGAGTAACACAATCTCTTGCTTTCTGTTGTTTCAGAGATCTGGTGGATGAGGCGAAGAATTATCTTCTGCTGCCACAAGAAAGGCCACTGATGCAGGGGCCCCGGACCCGACCAAGGAAGCCAATCCGATGTGGAGAGGTTCTTTTTGCAGGCCAGTATTTATGTTATATACGTTATATTTTCAGCTTTATCTCATATTGTTTTACAAAAAAGAAGTTCTCTCATTTGAGTTTAGGTCCCCTTTGTCCAGAGTCCTAACTTGCATTTTATATGACTTTATCTCTTGTGTCGTCTTGTTCTGTAGTGGGTGGTTGGTGCAGCGGAGATGCCATTTCCAGTGTGGAGCGCTACGACCCTCAGACCAACGAGTGGCGCATGGTAGCGTCGATGAGCAAACGGCGATGTGGAGTTGGTGTCAGCGTCCTGGATGACCTGCTGTATGCAGTGGGAGGTCACGACGGCTCGTCATATCTCAACTCTGTGGAAAGGTTGTTACAACAGCTCAGACTCTCTTTAAAAATGGTTCTCTTGATGGGTGTGAGCAATTAAACAGTATTTCAGAGCGTCTAAAAATAGCAACACTGTCACTTTGAATGCCTTCATTGATGCCTTCATATGTAGTTTTTCTTGCTTTAATCTAAACATAGTTTATTCAAAGTGTTCTTGGCTTTGCATTCAGTAATAAAGCGACATGAGAATCGGTTCTAGGCAGACACTGATACTCTACCTAAACACTGCCTAACCCTACACTTCAACTTTTTTATTTATCGCTTAACATTTCTCAAGAGCTGCAGTCTTGAAATCCCGTGGCGGCAGGTCCAAGCCATGGTTGCATTAGGTAAGGCAGCTGGCAGAATCAGATGGCTAACATTTTTATGAAAAGAAGAACACTAGCTAAAAGGAATAGAACACTAGCTAAAAGGAATAGAACACTAGCTAAAAGAAGAACACTAGCTAAAAGGAATAGAACACTAGCTAAAAGAAGAACACTAGCTAAAAGGAATAGAATACTAGTTAAAAGAAGAACACTAGCTAAAAGGAATAGAACACTAGCTAAAAGAAGAACACTAGCTAAAAGGAATAGAATACTAGTTAAAAGAAGAACACTAGCTAAAAGGAATAGAACACTAGTTAAAAGAAGAACACTAGCTAAAAGGAATAGAATACTAGTTAAAAGAAGAACACTAGCTAAAAGGAATAGAACACTAGTTAAAAGAAGAACACTATCTAAAAGGAATAGAACACTAGCTGAAAGGAATAGAACATTAGCTAAAAAAGAACACTAGCTAAATGAAGAACACTAGCTAAAAGGAATAGAATACTAGCTAAAAGAAGAACACTAGCTAAAAGGAATAGAACATTAGCTAAAAGAAGAACACTAGCTAAAAGGAATAGAACATTAGCTAAAAGAAGAACACTAGCTAAAAGGAATAGAACACTAGCTAAAAGAAGAACACTAGCTAAAAGGAATAGAACATTAGCTAAAAGAAGAACACTAGCTAAAAGGAATAGAACACTAGTTAAAAGAAGAACACTATCTAAAAGGAATAGAACACTAGTTAAAAGAAGAACACTATCTAAAAGGAATAGAACACTAGCTGAAAGGAATAGAACATTAGCTAAAAAAGAACACTAGCTAAATGAAGAACACTAGCTAAAAGGAATAGAATACTAGCTAAAAGAAGAACACTAGCTAAAAGGAATAGAACATTAGCTAAAAGAAGAACACTAGCTAAAAGGAATAGAACATTAGCTAAAAGAAGAACACTAGCTAAAAGGAATAGAACATTAGCTAAAAGAAGAACACTAGCTAAAAGGAATAGAATACTAGTTAAAAGAAGAACACTAGCTAAAAGGAATAGAACACTAGCTAAAAGAAGAACACTAGCTGAAAGGAATAGAACATTAGCTAAATTAAGAACACTAGCTAAATGAAGAACACTAGCTAAAAGGAATAGAATACTAGTTAAAAGAAGAACACTAGCTAAAAGGAATAGAACACTAGCTAAAAGAAGAACACTAGCTAAAAGGAATAGAACATTAGCTAAAAGAAGAACACTAGCTAAAAGGAATAGAACACTAGCTAAAAGAAGAACACTAGCTAAAAGGAATAGAACATTAGCTAAAAGGAATAGAACACTAGCTAAAAGGAATAGAACACTAGCTAAAAGGAATAGAACACTAGCTAAAAGAAGAACACTAGCTGAAAGGAATAGAACATTAGCTAAAAGAAGAACACTAGCTAAAAAAAGAACACTAGCTAAAAGAAGAACACTAGCTAAAAGGAATAGAATACTAGCTAAAAGGAATAGAACATTAGCTAAAAGAAGAACACTAGCTAAAAGAGGAACACTAGCTAAAAGAATAACACTATCTAAAAGGAATAGAATACTAGCTAAAAGAAGAACACTAGTTAAAAGAAGAACACTAGCTAAAAGGAATAGAATACTAGCTAAAAGTAGAACACTACATGTAGTTAAAAAAACACTAGCTAAAAGAGGAACACTAGCTAAAAGAATAACACTAGCTAAAAGGAATAGAATACTAGCTAAAAGAAGAACACTAGTTAAAAGAAGAACACTAGCTAAAAGGAATAGAATACTAGCTAAAAGTAGAACACTAGTTAAAAAAACACTAGCTAAAAGAGGAACACTAGCTAAAAGAAGAACACTAGCTGAAAGGAATAGAATACTAGCTAAAAGAAGAACACTAGTTAAAAGAAGAACTCTAGCTAAAAGGAATAGAGCACTAGCTAAAAGAGGAACACTAGCTAAAAGAAGAATACTAGCTAAAAGAAGAACACTAGCTAAAAGAAGAACACTAGCTAAAAGAAGAATACTAGCTAAAAGGAAGCAAAGTATCTAATGTCTGATAGAATCTTAAAATTATCAAATGGTTAGTTAAAAGTTCAAATTCACAAAACTGCAACAACGACTCAACATTTCTGAAACTAAAGGTGATTTTTAAACACACGCCTGTTTCTCACCTGGGCAGATATGATCCTAAGACCAACCAGTGGAGCAGCGACGTGGCCCCCACCAGCACCTGTCGAACCAGTGTGGGGGTTGCTGTGCTTGGTGGTTACCTGTACGCTGTGGGGGGACAGGATGGAGTTTCTTGTCTCAACATTGTTGAAAGGTGCCCCCTTTTTTCTTACTCTCCATGTTTTACCAAACGGCACAAATGGTTTTCTTGACCTGTTGCTAACTGTACTTTGTGTCTTCTTGACACATTCATGATTTGATCAAACCAAAACCCAGTATCATCATCATCATCAATCTTTGTATGGCATTGGTATGTCATCGGGCTGCAACTGTTGAAGTCTAGTTGGCAACTCAAAGTTGTGAGGCAACGGGCAAAGTTTTAGTTTCAGTGTTTGCACACAGTGATCTGGCACCTGCATTTTTAATGACCATTCAAGGTTGATTCAACTGGCGTTAATGGGGTTTTCTAAAATCACAGCATGTCCTTATGTGCACGACTTACAACATTGTCTTTACTTGCATACATTATTTTGTTGTCCACCTCCTCCCACATTCTGTCCTCTTCATCATTTAATCTGCTGAAGCACACTTATTAATTGAAGATGTTTGGACTACCTTTTCAATGTTCATCATTTATAATCAGTGTAGATTTTTTAAACGTCTGGATATTGACCTAGGATGTTTTGTCTGAGAAGATCAGCCAAACTGAGAAGGGTTTGAGACGCCCACAATGACCATTTAGAGAAAAATAAACTGTTATATATATATATATTTTTTTTTTTCTAACATGTTCCAAACTCGAGCAGCAACTGGGACTCGTGCAAACATTTTGAGACATTTTGGAGACTTCCTTGTGAACGCAGTTCACCAGTTAGTCGTCAACAGTTACAGCCCGGCAGGAACTCTTTAATTCTTTTGCTGGATGTGCTGTTTGGTGTGACTGTTTAACGTGTGACAAACTTTGTTTGTAGGTATGATCCTAAAGAGAACAAGTGGACCCGCGTCGCCTCGATGAGCACCAGGCGACTCGGTGTAGCCGTCGCTGTGCTCGGAGGATTTCTTTATGCTGTTGGAGGGTCTGATGGGACTTCTCCTTTAAATACAGGTACTGAAGGTTAAAAGATACATTTTAATAAATCTAAGAAGAGTAAAAATGACGCAACTCAGTGCAAAAGCTGATTTCCAAAGTGGACGCCTGGTTCACTTCTTTGTTATAGCTGTAACCTTTAAGTGCCTCGCTCTTCTTTTTCATCTTGTTCTCAGTGGAGCGCTACAACCCTCAAGAAAACCGCTGGCACACCGTGTCGCCTATGGGAACCAGGAGGAAGCACCTCGGCTGTGCGGTGTACCAGGACATGATTTACTCTGTTGGAGGGAGAGACGACACCACGGAGCTGAGCAGCGCAGAGAGATACAACCCCAGGACCAACCAGTGGTCCCCTGTCGTGGCCATGACGTCCAGGCGGAGCGGGGTGTGTGTTTGGATTGAGAAGTCACTTCTTTTAATGAAAGTTTTTATTTTGCCATGATTAATATTAAAGTTGTCCCATGTTTATTTTAAACTACTTCCTCTGTCTGTAGGTGGGCTTGGCAGTAGTGAACGGTCAGCTGATGGCAGTCGGAGGCTTTGATGGAACGACGTATCTGAAAACTATAGAAGTTTATGATCCGGATGCCAACACATGGAGGTAAATGTCACTACTGCACTTTGACTTCATGCTCCATATTTTTACAGAAGGCAGTGCTGTAAAAAAAAAATTGTTCTATATATGAAGTTTAAAATAAACTTTCTGATTCAGCCACAAAGGAGGCTAGCAAGTAAAACATAGATTTGATTAAAATTATCTGATGCTGTTTTAAAAATAAACCAAAAGAGACAAGAGTAAATACATTTTCTTTATTCATTGTCATAAAAAAGTAGATTTGAAGATTAAATATTAAATTAGAATTAATTTGCTGCTTAGTCACTTTGATCAACTTAAATCTTGTCTCTAAACTTTGACCCAGTATTATTCCTCTGCAATTAAGAAAACTAAAAGTGCATAAAGTAATTTTTGCCTTCACAGAGCATGTCCGAGTAAAGACACTGATTTTAACTTGAACTACCCCGGTAGATATTGCATTTCCTGCGAAAATGCACTGTGAATGCTTATTGCTGAAGGACTTGCTGATTAACAACTGAAATTAGCTAAAAGCCTGCTGAAATGTAGCTGAAATAGAAGAACCAGCCTAAATTAGTAGAAACAGAAAGGACACACATTTGCTGAATTGGGTTTAAATAAGCAGAAATGTGCACAAAAATTAGGAAATTAGCAAAAAATAGCAAAAAATAGCTGAAATTAGAATTTTTTTTGAAAAGTTAGAAAACGGCTTAAACTACTAGAAGGAAGTGGAAAGAGCTGAAATGAGCTAAAAAAAAGGGAAATTTGCTGGAAAATCTAAAATTAGTATAAAACAGCTAAATAGTAGCTGAAATAGCAGAAAAAGCTGAAAGTAGCAGGAAAAAAAGCTGAAAGGAGCATAACAAGCTGAAATTACCATAAAGAAGTTAATTAGGTTAAAATTAGCAAAAATAACCTCGAAAAACTGTAATTTCTCTAAAAGCAAAGTGCTTTAAAAATAGCTGAAAAGTTAGAACAAGAAAGCAGAAAGAACACGTTTGCCCAGTTAGGGTTAAAGAAGCAGACATGAGCACAAAAAAGTGGAAATTATCTGAAAAAAGCTGAAATTAGAAAAAAAAAAAACTGCTGAAAAGTAACAAAAAAGCAGAAAGAAGCTGAAATTACATGCTGGAAGAGGAGAGAGCACATTTATGCTCAATTAGACTGAAAAAAGTTTAAATGAGTGCAAAAAAAATAAATAATAAGTGGAATTAGCTGAAAAAGCTAAAAAATACCATAAAAATAGCTTAATAGTAGCTGAAATATCAGAAAAGGCTGGAACTTGTAGAGTTGAGCAAAAAGGAGCATGACAAGCTGAAATTAGCAGAAAGAAGTTAGAAGAAGCACAAAAATGTTGTAACTAGCAACATAATCTGAAAGAGCACAAAACAGCTGGAAAAAGACAGCTGAAAGTAGCTGAAAACATTTAAATTTACACAATGAAGCTGAAAGAAGCTGAAGCAGAACAAAATGTGAAAGGAGCAGTAAAAGGTTGTAAACACATCTAAAGATATGACGGATGTAAAATGAAATCGGTTCATTTTCTATGAGGAAAAAATGGCAGAAAAGACCAATTATTTCAAAAAGCTAAAGTTGCACCAGTACCATAAGTCATAGCAGGATTGTCCTGAAAGAGCTGAACGTTTTGATTTATGATTTGTTGAAATAGATTGAAAACTGTGGGACGAGAATCATGTTGAAAAATGTACGGAAGAAAAATGGATCACAAATGTGAATGCTTCATGAATATTCACACAATAAACTCCTGTGCATGTCAACATTTTTGTCATATATTTATACCGGTAGTGAACATAAATTATTTGTATGTGGGTGCCCATGCCACATAATGCTGCTCACATTCTTCCCTGTGCGTAATTTTTTTTAATGCAGCAATCACAGTGATTAGAGCCAACTGTAAAAACAAACATTGTAGAGAAAACTCACCTGAACAGCAAGATATCAGTGGAATCCACTGATCAATATAATATTGACTAGTTTTTCTTGTTCAGTGACTAGAAGAAAAGACAGTTGATCGATTCAAACTTTTACACAAAGCTAAATAAATTAAATACAGTTAGCTTAGCTATCTGCCAAACCCAATTTTAACAGTTGTGTTCGTAGTATGCAAAGGTGGGCGCCAGACCGCTAGGGAGCGCTAAAGTGCTAATCCGCTTACAGTGGACCTAAACTTTTTGTCAGCGTTTTTGTGGATTGACTAACTTTTATAATTCATAAGTGGATTTGTGCTATTTTTATTTAAAATGCAGTACCGCTAATAACTAATTATCTATCAGTAAAAACCAATAAACTTATTTACAAGCTCTTATGCTGGCTCCGTAGCTGCTTGTTTTACCTTTTTCCCCACCGTAAAGAGCAGAGAGGAGGGAGGGTTGGAGGGGGAGGGAGCAGAGCGGAGAACAGACTCGGATCTACCATGTAGGTAAATGATGCCGTTGCCTGGGGATCCCAATCAGCATGGGGCCCCGGCCCCGCCGCGCCCCGGCCAGT
The DNA here is from genome assembly GCA_038048925.1 of Garcialebias charrua. Taxonomy (NCBI): domain Eukaryota; kingdom Metazoa; phylum Chordata; class Actinopteri; order Cyprinodontiformes; family Rivulidae; genus Garcialebias; species Garcialebias charrua. The sequence goes on along the minus strand of JBBPBX010002328.1, from coordinate 5,190 downwards.
CACCTACATCCCTAACATTGATCCTGCTTGTTAATGTACATTTAACATAAAAATAATTATAGTTACGATGAAAACGATCATTAAATACGCAATAAAAAAAACGGTCGATTTCTTTATCCCCCTACTAAAAATGGACTATTCCATCTTGACATCTTCCGGGTCAGAGGTGAACTCAGGGGCTAATTCTGTGGCTAGCTGGCTGCGCTCGGTCTCTTCATAAATCCGCAGAGAACCCCGCTGTTTCAAGCCAAATTAACGTGGCCGGATGATTTTATTGTGTGTTTTGTGTCGACCATTCGACGGTGAGTCGTTATTTTTATGTATTTTAGTTACTTTTCATTAAATCTGTTGACTACCTATAGACGCTAACTCTGTGTCCAGCTGGTTGGTTGTGCTGGGTTTCTTGGATAAATCCGCAGAGAACCCCGCTGTTTCAAGCCAAATTAACGTGGCCGGAGTATTTTATTGTGTGTTTTGTGTCGACCATTCGACGGTGAGTCGTTAGTTTTATGTATTTGGGTTACTTTTATGTATAAATGCGGTGGCGACACACCCGTGTATTTGAGATTTAAAAGTGGTTTTAGGGATTAAAAGTTCATTCTATTTTTTGTTAATTTCGTGGCCGAATAGAATATATGTACGTAAAGTATTAAATAAATCCTTTGATTTTTGTAATTTCATCCTTTTAGGATCATTTTTGTTACTTTTCAGTTGGCAGTGTAGTGCAAATTTTGCATAACGCTGCCGGCTATATATAAATATATATATATATATATATAAATAGCGGATTAGATTAGCTTCCCCTAATTTTCATAAGACATTTGTGCTTTTGAAATTGTGGACCTAAAAAAATTAATAAGCGTTTTAGAAATTGTGGAACTAATTTTTTAATTAGCGTTGCCCACCACTGGTAGTATGGTTTTGTTTTTGTCCCCTGTCGTGGAGCAACGTCAGAGTCAGAGAGGTTTTATTGTCCAATTCAGCTACGTACAAGTACATCTGGAAATGAAACTTGGTTCCTCCAGGGTCACGGTGCAGCACAGAACATAAAGTGCACAACAACACAACACAACACACAGTGCACATACACAACAACAATAAATACAAACAGACCTATAAAAATGCAAAAAGACATCTAACCTAATCTAAACATTTCAATCTAAACAAGTACCATAATTAAGAGACAAGAACAGCAGAGGGGGTAAATTGTAAATACCCTCCATCTGTGCTTGTTATGAGCATGAAAACTTGAAAAATATTGAAGGTACTGACTTCATTTTGGTGTGTTGGTACATCTAGGTTAAAGAAAGGAGTTAGGTTGCCACGTCAAAAACATGGCTACCTTTATACATGTCTGTTTATCTTGTGAGCTGGATAACCTAAAAATAAGCAGCGTGTCGTACCTGGAAACATCCAGCAGGTGCAGCAGACCACCACTGAAGGTGTCTGGTATTCAGTGTCATTTAAGTTGGATGTCAGTGTCGGGTCTAAACTTGGTCTTTGACACAAATGTTAGAATTTGGTCCACCTAAGGCACAGATGAGGCTCCTGACGATGATAAACTACAGCATGATAACAAGTGTGATCAAAATATCATGTCTTTCTTCTCAAACAATATTTGGCCCAGTTCGGAAAGACGCTACAGAAAACATTTTAACACCCACGGTAGATGATGAAAATTATTTTCAGATGTTGATTACTCCCAGAAGCTAATGTGAAACTGTGATTGCTGGTTTTTTTATGTGCCAGTTCATGGTATTTGTAGCTAAATGTTATGTACCATATTTTCTGCCCTGTAAGTCACACTTTTTAGCATAATTTACATGCCCTGCAACTTATAGGCCGAAGCGAAATATTTATGGATTTTTTCCCATATTTATAAACTACTTTTTGACCGAGATATGATCGTTTTCATTCATTGAATGAAAAAATTGAGCAGTACCACTTTCAGCCACTTGATGGCAGCAGAGTAGTAGAAGTAAGGCATGCTGTTGTGTCATGTAATAGGAAAACACTGCTATAATGACAAATTCAAAAAAGTTCAAGACAAAAACAACTGGACTTCATTTATTATATACTTTATACTTTATTGTTTTTGTCTTGAACTTTTTTGAATTTAACATGTCCTGGTATTAATTAATGGCACAATCGGCTTGCCATACACTCCCCACCTTCATTCTGCTTAGAACCGTCAAACCAGCTGCACTGGACCCAGAGAAATAACGCTGATTTATTTTAAAAAATTTTCAAGTTCCTTTATTATCCCTGAGGGGCAATTAGTTTCGCAGTCAATAAGTGTGTACAGATTCATACATATGCACTTACACACACATACACATAAACACAAGACAATAAGACATTAAAGTAACAGTGTTAAAATTAGTGTGTGCTGAGAAACCTGATTGCTACAGGGATAAATGAGTTTTTAAATCTGTTCGTTCTACATCTGGGTTGCAGAAACCTGCGTCCAGATGGAAGCAGCCTGAACTTGTCATGGAGTGGGTGATCAGGGTTTGCCAGAATCTGCCTGGCCTTGTTCACTGACCTCACCTTGTGTAGGTCTGCAAGGTTCTTTAGGTCTATGCCAGCAGTTTTGCTGCACATCTTGACAATCCCCGAGAGTTTGCTCTTGTTCTTGCAGGTCAAAAGTCCAAACCAACAGATGAAGGAAAATGTTAAAATAGACTCAATAAATCATGAATAAACCATTGACCATTATAGTGCATTTATTAAGCAAACGTTAAATTGAGATACATTTAATATAATTTAGAGCAAACAAATAATTGTTTTTCAGTGTTAATCTTGTTAAATTCTTGTTACAGTCCTCCCATGCATGCTCCCACACACCACCGGCCCACATTTCCAGGTTCGGCCCACATTTCCGGGTTGTCAGTAGTGACGCGTAACAAAAGCAACGCGTCAGTGGTGACTAGATGCGACGTATGCAGTGAAGCGACATATTTATGGATATTTCCACTTTATTAGACAAATATTAGCCTGGTTAAAACCAGACCCTTGTCCTTCACTTCGCTTCGTACTAGGGTTTGGCATTTCTCCCATAGACAACATTTCTCCGGTCGATTTTTGACCGGACCAATCAGAGAACAGAAGGCGGAGTTTTGTTAGTTTAGCCTGGCGAGGTCCAGGCTATCAGATAAATAGCTCAGAAACCACTCGGTGGATATTTTTTCTGCTACCAGTGTGTAATTATATGGCTCTAATTTACTGACTGTTGGCCTAGATGAAACATTTGAGATAAAATTCGATTTTTTATCATTTATTTTCGTAGCGCACCCAAGGCTGTTTGGAAAATGTCAAACCGAAACAACTTAAATCCAGCAGATTTGACCATTTCGTGAATTGATTTAGGAACTGTTAAGCTCAGGAACACTTCTGATATAACGTCAGCTAAGAAATATATTTTTTCTCAGCAAAGAAATAATAGTTTTTACCTTGTTTTCATGAAAATTCCTTCGTGGCGGCAGCCATTTTAACTGACGACGTCAGTCCATAGATATAATATACACTAGATAAGACATCCCCGCTGTTGGCCAATGGAGACCGACATCGTCAGACGGCGGCCATCTTGGTACAGACAGAACGCCCACTCTTAACATGAATGTGAATGGTGCATTTACTATTAAAATAACCATAACTTGCTTAATTTTCAACCGATTTTAAAACGGTTTGGTTTGTTATAAATGTGAGAGATGTTGTTATAATATGGTATACTTAAGATGGACGTTCACATGAAAATAACGTTATGTAGACACTGTATTGCACTAGCAATATACACAATAAGATTATATTTACATCTATTTCTAAATACATGTTTATTTCCAGCGAAATTAACTGACATATGTTACAATGCTAATAAATATTTAATACTATTTCATCATAAATAGCATTATTATTAGTGGTATGAAAATAATTTATGCCAATTTTTTCCCTACACATGCAAATATTATGTAATATTAAATACATTATTACACAAACCTTGGTCAATATGTGTAGTTTATTTTTTTTAGATACATGAAAAGATTTAATAATCGGGAAATATAAATAAACAAACAAACAAACAGAAATAAACATCTGATAGTGTGACAAGACTCTCAGTCCCTCGGTGCAACAGTAACTATTTAAACATTAAAACACTGAAACATATAATAATAAACATAAGCATAAAATAGTAAAACTGTAACACTGTCCTGAGTTTTTGCATAGTGGTAAATGAGTATGAAAATTTACACCAACTCTAAAACTAAAACACTAAACATTTAATGAACATAATACTGTCCTGAGTTTTTGCATACTAGTATAAAAAGTAAAAAAGTATAAAAAGTACAGTATAACTATAAAATAAACTAAAGGTTCTAGCATTGACATTTGCAAAGTGGCAAAGCAGCATATGAGTTAATGTACACAGTATATGCATGAGGTAGTAGTTCATGTTGTTATAGAGTGGCATATGTGGTAAGGCACATTGGGCATCCTTAAATAAGGCTAGTCAAAGAATACTGTATGTGTATCAGCAGTGGTGTAGATATAAAAGTAGTGTAAATGTAAACAGTAGTAATAAATGTAAGCAGTAGTAATAAATGTAAATAGTATTAATAAATGTAAACATTGAATGTAAACAGTAGTATGTAAACAGAGAATGTAAACAGTATTATGACTATAGGCAGTGATGTAATACAAACATTAGTGCAAATATGAGTAGTGCAAACAGAATGAGCACATGACCGAGAGTTTAGTGAATAACCCGTTTGATGACACAGAGTCCAGTGTTAAAATCTTTGTGTTTTTGGAGCTAATGCCCTTTAAAAAGGACTGCCTTGGTGAGCTTCTGTCTCATGTTGCCACTCTGTAAACGCAAATTATTACGTCTATTGGAGCATCCATAGGCTGCACAAAAGTCAGGCATCTTGTCAAAGAGTATTTCTGTAAAACACAAAGCAGTAATTAGTGTTGAACATACCAAACCGCTTGGAAATCATGTGCAGCTTTAGTTCAGTTAAAAACAAAGAGCTCCTAGTGATCTAAGAATGCTAGGGAAATATTTGGAATACTAGCTAGCCCTTAATCAAAGGCTCTTGTTAATAGTCTGCTAATAAATACAGTCATGATCAAGACAGTCATTTAGACAAAAGATTAGTTTGTTATAAAATAGTTATTGGTGTAATAAAAACA
>JBBPBX010002327.1:79019-91767 GCA_038048925.1 Garcialebias charrua | reverse complement strand
ACAATTTTGCAGTTCAACCGGACAAAAGAATAATTAAAACAACAGCCTGTAAATAAAACACTGCCTTCAACTTGCAAACGATTAGATGATGTCACATGAACCCAAAAACACAACACAACAATACAAAACGCATGAAGATTTAATTCCAGTAGTTTATTATATATTTTTTTGTTTCTGTCTGTAAACAGCTGCCTTGTGTGCGGAGGTGGAGGAGAGGCTGGTGAGTCACCTGTTGTCACCGGAGCATTATAACAAGCTGATCAGACCAGCCATCAACAACAGCCAGCAGGTCACCATTTACATACAGGTGTCTCTGGCCCAGCTCATCAACGTGGTGGGCTAACACACAAACACACAGGTTAAAAAGCACCATGAAGGTTGTTTGAAATCACTGAGCCTTGTGTATTTGTGTTTCAGAATGAGAGGGAGCAGATGGCCTCCCTACTTAGGCTGCTACCCCCGCGACCCGACCCCGGATAAGAGGAAGAAAATGGATGGATGGATGGATTATATAAAAACAACTATTAAACTTTGGTTTTTGTTTCTGCCTACCGTAATATCTGGTGGAAATACATTTCATAAACAATATTAGACATACAACCTTACCATCTACATTTTAAAATTGTGTAATAATATTATGATCACAGTTATATTAGTTGCAGTGCAAACCATAAAATAATCTTGACATAAATACAGTTTCCCCTTACTTACCTTGTTTCCAAAACCTGAATGGGAGTCTCCCCAAATTCACTACTTCTCAGACCTTCCCCAAAGTCATCATCTCTGCATAAAAACATATAATGTAGTTCAAACAATAATCAGATATTCTTTTCAACACATTTATCACACAATGACAAATTTATCTAACATATCAAAGCATTTAGGATGATTTAAAAAATAGCATCAAACAGCCATCTTCCATCCTGTTCTGCTGCTAGAAGTAAAATTTTAACTTTTTACGCTCTCCTTTCATCCTGCTTCACTGCATGCTCATGTCCGCAGCAGACAAACTCGTCCACCCCACCGCAAGTTTTACAGATTTTATTCCAAAAATTAATGATTTTTGAGGCCCTTTATACAGGTAAACGTCCAAAGAGGTTGACATGTATGCATCAACAACATTTATTGTGTAGGAGAACTAACAGACTTTTAGATTATGAACACCAAATGATCAGCAGACAATATGCTAATTGCTAGTTGTTGTGATCATGCCTCTCTTACACAGACAGCACAGTTACAGTACTTTCATCATATCTGCTTGCTGATCCACAATACAATAAGTTAGGATAACTAAATGTACGTATCAAAACAATACTGAGGTTGAATGAGTTAGCTGCTGCCATTAGCATCACGTCAGCTGTAGGCCGGAAAACGGTTTTAGCCTGTTGTAGATAATATCATGGCATTTGCGCTATCACATGATTCAAGCAAAGACACTTACTTTTCAAGCAGGAAAGTTGCTAACTCTGCATCGCTTGGCAATCCTTTGAGCACTCGAAGCTCTCGCCACCTCCGCCATCTTGAAACAGCTACTGTTTGAGACGGGAGCGTGCCCGGCTGCTGCGCGCTGCAGCTGGGAGAGGCGGGGGGAGGGCGGGGGAAGCTCGTTCATGAAAATAACTCTGTTTTTATTGGCTGGTCAAACTCGGGCCGCTCTGGTTTTTATAAATGCTATTTTAACCACCGGGAGACGCCAGAGGAATATAGTATTTCTCAAAGATTAGCTGTCTAACATCACTCTGTCAAAAAAAAGTGACTGAGAGAAGAAATATGTTTATAAAAAAAGCTACATACTGAACCTTTAATTTACCACACATTTTTCGTGTCCAGTTCTTACTAGTTCCACAGTTGGCTTAGCATTCTGCAAACTTTTTGCTTCTTTATTTATTCCATCAGTGTGGTATTGATCCAAGAAACACCTATTCCCACTCATCAACTCTTTGAGTTGAAGGAGCTGTGAAGACAGGATACAATGGGGACCGGGTAAAAAATATCTATAATTGTGCATATGTGAGTGTGCACATGCAGGCTGAGTGTGTGTTGTTGTGCGTCTAGGAATGTGGGTGTGGGAATTCAACACATGCTATTGTTTGCTTTCAGTCAACACTTAGTGCGTGCGTAATCCTGCAACCCCACAGAGGGAAGTAATTGTTTGACGTTAACAAAACGTGACGTCAAACTAATCGTATTATTGCTGACATTTTGTTTGTGAAGGTGGAGGAGTGGGGAAACTGGTTTTTGGCTGTGCGGCTCCGGCTTGGGACTAGTGCTTTCTATGAATGAACGTTTCCATCTCTGCTGTTCAGACGAAAATGAAGTTTCAAATTAGCCGACTGTGTCAAGAAGACCTCCCATCAGTAACCAGCGTTGCTTTGTGTGAAGCTTTAGACAAGCAGAGCTTTGACAAAAGGAGCTGTGTGGCGCCAGGCTGTGCTGCAAAGAAATGAAATGTTCACTATCCCAAAGGGGATGATTGCTTCCAGCATATGGTAAATAATGTTACGCATCTCATGATTTATAAGCTCACAGGCACTCGGAGTCCCAGATAAATGTATATGGTGGCCACTTGGAAAATCACATCCCTATTTTCAAGCACGGAAATTACACCTGCCTGGGGCTGCAGCCCACGGACCTCCAGCTGTACAGTTTTTTGAATAAATACAGAAATAGTAAAATTGACTCCTGCTGAGAACCTTCCGCCATCAAAGGATGGATCAATGAGAATGCAACTATGTCAACCTCTGCAGCCTAATTAGAGGGCTCTTTTATTTTTTGCTCCAGTGAATTTTAAGGCACACATTGGCCAGGATTCTTTATTTTAAAAATTGGCACGCATACATATTGAAATAAAACCTGAGATGACTCATGAGTTTCCTGGTTCTTAGAAAGGAGCTCGGAAATATAACTAGTGGGAGCCAGGCACTCTCCCTGTCTGAAATCATTGCTGAGCATTAAGTGTGGGATCTGGCAGGTCACTTGGTGACAACTGCCATTTACTGAGAATTCAGGTTAGACAGAAATGTCAGGGCAATGGGTTATTAAATTTTTTTTCTGAGAGGGGAAGAAAATGGCTGTGCAGATGTAAACCATCCGATAACTCAGCTGTGCGCGTGTAATTTGTTAGCACAAAATTGTATACGGATAAAAAACATGCCTATACTTCAAGTTATTGAGTTAGATCTACTGATCTGTCAAAACTTGCCATTGACGGTGGCAAGTAATAATAATAATAATAATAATGAATTTAATTTGTAACACACTTTTTATCAACAAAAATCTCAAAGTGCTACAAGGTGCAACTAAAATCAATGATCAAATAAAAAACAAGTGATAAAATCAAGTAAAATCAATGATAAAATAACAAAAATCAGTAATAAAATCAACTAAACTCAATGATAATATCAACTAAAATCAGTGACAAAATCATGTGGAGGCATAGGCTTCATTAAAAAGAAAGGTCTTTAGGCCTTTTTTAAAGTCAACCAGTGATTGTGGAGCTCTCAGATAGTCAGGGAGGGAGTTCCAGAGGCGGGGGGCAGCCACACAGAATGCCCGGTCTCCCATGGTCCTTAATTTGGTTCGTGGAAGGTGACGGAGATTACTGTTCTGTGATCGTAGAGACCGGGTGGATGAATATGGTGCAAGAATGTCCTTTAGATAGTCAGGTGAAGTTCCGTTTAAGCATTGATGGCAAGTGTCTGAATTTTAATCAAAGACCCTAAAAGACAAATGTGTTCTTATTAAATTTAAATTTATTTTATTTATTTTAATCAGTTTCAGTTCATTTATCAAATTGGGACAATCTACATATGACATTAACCTAAAAACGACCACAATGGATTTAGCCACTGGGTAATTCTTATTTGCCAGTTCCCATTACATTTATAAACAAATGTATCCAGTCTTTTTTGTGTGTGTTTCACACTCTTCCTCAGAAAGGGCACAAACGGTCCATGGCAGTTAACATTCTGGCTGTGCACTCTTTTAAATGTGCGATGCACTAAATCAAACTGCAGGATCGAGCTCAATCGGTCAGTGCTCTTGACTTTGTGACTGACTGTTGTGGGTAGATGAGATCTTTAGTAGCTGTTCTCCTTTTTTCTAAAGGCAAAGGTGATGGTATTATACATTTGGCTTTATGAATATTTTATGAACACAAAATAAGATTTAATAGACCAGCAGGCTATGTGTGAAAAGACAGTTTTAAACGCAGAGGAGACACATGTATAACAGCAACAACTGAAAAGTAAGATAGTGTTTACTGCAGCTTTGTTTTATAATTTAAAAATAAAACTTCAACTTTAACCTCAAATATTAACGTGTTACTGTAAAGACGGGTACCATACCTTGCAACATCTCATGAATTAGTCATGATATAAAAAGTATACATAATATACAAATATTTATCTCCATAGCTCAAAACAAGACACATTTTTCATGAACTGATTAAAAAGAAGATTCAGGAGTTTTTATATTATTTTTATTTTTTACATTAATTTATTTATGTTTTGCTGTCATCTTTCAGATGAGTGAATGTGTATTCTATCAAAGACAGGAGTGGTGGTGCAGAGGTTAGAGAAAATGAGCCTGTAATTGGAAGGTTGTCGGTTCGATCCCCCGGACAGATAACATCAAATGTGAAATGTGAAGCACCTGCCTCCACTCTCATTTGCCCCACCTTGAGACCCTGAGCAAGACCCTAATCCCCACCATCTGCTCACCTGGGCACCCTAGATGACAGCCCTCTGCTCCACACAGAGGGCTGTGGTAGCTCGGTGGTTGCATCAGGAAGGACATCCAGCGTAAAAACAATTGCCAAGATGGCGTAGTGGCAGGGCTTTTGACTTGGAACCCGAAGGACGCGGGTTCGCGTCCTGGCCACTACACACCTTGGTGTCTATGAGTGCACACCTATTTCTCCAGCTCCCCGGGCGCTTTCTATGGCTGCTCACTGCACCACCTGGTAGGTGGTTGGGTTAAATGCAGAGACGAATTTCGTCTGTGTATGGGAAACATACGCAGATGACAGGAAAAGACATTATTATTATTCATGTAAGTTAGTTTGCTTTGGCGATCTTTGAAGAAGGGAGCAACCAAACGGTGAAAAAATAAAACAAAATACAGTGCGTGACTGCTTATGTTTACTTATATTCCATTATATTTATAAATTCCAATATATTTGTAAATAATTAATACGTCATAAAGGCTTAGAGCTCTTGAAGGTTTGGTCAAATTTTTTGTGCAATCTCATGATGTCAGTTCAATTTAAATTAGTTTATTTATATAAATAGTAGATACATATTGTTAACTTACATTTTATGTACAGGTAGTCTTCGACTTACAACGTTTCGCGGTTACGAACGCCCTCCCATTGAAAAGCATTGTTTCGGGTTACACGGTTTAATAATAATAATAATAATGAATTCCATTTATAATGCACTTTTCATTAATAAAAATCTCAAAGTGCTACAAAGTGTAACAAAGCAAAGATCAAAATAAAACAAGTGATAAAATCAAATAAAATCAATAATAATATCGACTAAGATCAAAGATAAAATCATGTGGATGCAGATTAGGCTTGCTTAAAAAATAAATAAAATAAAACAAGTGATAAAATCAAGTAAAATCAATAATGATATCAGCTAAGATCAAAGATAAAATCATGTGGAGGCAGAATAGGCTTGCTTAAAAAGAAAGGTCTTTATGCTGCTTTTAAAGTCAACCAGTGACTGTGGAGCTCTCAGGTCGTCAGGGAGGGAGTTCCACAGGCGGGGGGCAGCCACACAGAATGCTCGGTCTCCCATGGTCCTCAATTTGGTCCGAGGAATATGAAGGAAATTACTGTTCTGTGATCGTAGAGACCGGGTGGATGAATATGGTGCAAGAATGTCCTTTAGATAGTCAGGTGAAGTGCCGTGCAAGCATTGATGGGTAATGAGAGCAGTTTTGTATTGAATTCTGTAGGTGACAGGAAGCCAATGGAGGTTATGGAGAATGGGTGTAATATGTTCAAATTTACGAACTCTCAACAGAATCCTTGCTGCACTGTTTTGAATGTATTGAAGTTTCTGAAGGTTTTTGCCAGGGATACCAATAAACAGGGAGTTGCAGTAGTCGAGCCTGGAGGAGACAAAGGCATGGACGAGTTTCTCAGCATCAGGAAAAGTCAGAGATGGGCGAAGTCTGGAGATGTTTCGAAGATGGAAGAAGCAGGTTTTAAACAGATGCTTAATGTGATTTTCAAATGTAAGATGAGAGTCCATTTTTATTCCAAGATTTGTAACAGAGGTGGAGAGGGGGATGTCTTGACCAGAGAAGGAGATTGTTGTTAAAGTTGATGTTTGTATCTGGTGAGGGGTGCCAATCAATATGGCCTCAGTCTTCGAGCAGTTTAATTGAAGAAAGTTCTGATTCATCCATGCCTTTATTTCCTCCAGGCAGGCAGAGAGAACAGTGAGTGAAGACGCCTTTACACCAAAAAATACGGTACCGAAACTCAGCGGAGGCGGAAATTTACAGGAGGGAGGAGGGAGAGTGTACCCTAGCGGCCACGGGCGGAGGATTACAGCTGAAAATTAAAGGAGACCTCATTGTTTACAGGCAGACCATAGGCAGAGGAGGTTAGGAGGGGCTAACATGCTAACAGACCTTACTGTAAAACTCTGGACCGCGCGTGGAAAAGTACAGGAGACCTTTGTTTGGACCGGAGGTTTACGAGGCAGAGAGGCTACAGCTTAGCAACGAGCTAACATGCTACCAGGTGGAGGTAGGCTTCAACAGCTCCCAGTAGGTTATTAACTCTTTTCCCCTTCATTATGGCTCCAAATGTATGGAGCTAACATGCCTTACTGTAAACAGTCTAGACTCTAGACCATGCGAACTACAGGCAGCCTCAGATGTTGGAGGGACACCGAGCTAACATGCTAACAGGTGGAGGAAGGCTTCACCAGCTCCCAGTAGGTTATTAACTCCTTTTTTCCCTTCATTATGGCTCCAAATGTATGTGTTTTTTGATAATTATGTAGGGTAATGTGTTAGGATAGGCTAAGTGCTTGGTAAAATACAGTACTGTACGTATGAGGTGCCGTTCGGACGTATTTTCCGACTTACGACGCAGCGTAGGAACGGATCTCCGTCGTAAGTCGGGGACCACCTGTATATGAATAGGAATGTTCAGTGCCCTGAGATGACTTCTGTTGTGACTTGGTGCTATATAAAGAAACTAAATTGAATTGAATTATATAGTGCCAATTCACAAGGCAACTGTACAAAACATATAAATATACTATATTATAAAACAAAACAATTGCTAAAAGTTATTTATCTAAGGAAGCCAGCAGATGGCATCAAATCTTCTGTCATGAGGAACACACGGGTGACAGTGGAAAGAAATGATTCCTTTTGAACAGGAAGTTAACTCCATCAGAATAAGCTGCCATGTCAGTTTCAGAGTATTTGTTGTTAATCACTTTCAGCTAGCAGAGAAAAGTTTAGCTCAATATCTGTAAAACTGACATCCATCCATCCATCCATCCATCCATCCATCCATCCATCCATCCATCCATCCATCCATCCATCCATCCACCCCTCAGTATTCATGAAATAATTATTTTGAACAAGATTTTATTTTTATTTTAGGCCTTCGAAAGATTAGAAATGACTGAAAATGTATTAATGCATTCTTAATTTATACACTGTCATTTATAAAACACAATTCATATTGAGACAAATAAGTTGCACTGCCCCAATCATTACTTTTGACACGGCAGAAGACTTTCTGCCAGCTGCCCACTGCGAGGGTGAAGCGCTTTGCCAAAAACACAGAAATGAGTGACGAGCTTACAATGGGAGCTTGATTTGTGTGCCCTGAAGAATGCAACACGCTGAGACACCATCCTGCAGCAAACACTGCTACAATTTCATCACAGTGCAAATGAATGCGTCTGTTATATCCTCTAATCAATTTAACACACACCAAATGGAAAATACAGCTTTCTCTACAAATGGATGATAACAAACACATTTGTTTTCTCTTTTATATCAAGTCTTTCTAACATTTTTTGGACATCCACACATGTTTGTGACTGGGTCACTGATGGACTTAAAGTCACAAAAGATAAATCATAATAGTAAAAACATACAGATGTGTTTTCTTATTTCGTCGATTCAAGGAACTGTGGCAAGGCTTCATTCAGCCTCCTTTGGACGTTGAAACAAATATCTTCCTCATCTTCTTTGGAACTTCAAAGCATCTTTTATTAGAACTGCTTTCAACGTGGAAAAGTCATTAGATGTTTGTGTCAGGGAGTGATTAATTATGCCAGACCGTGGGACTTCTGTTTGTGTCAACTTGATGTATATTCTGTTTTTTTATTCTAATGAACAGAAGAATTGAAAGTGCTGCACAAAATCAATCTGGGAACCCTCAAAATTAGAAGTAATCCTTGAATTAACACACAGACTAATGTCTTTTTTGTTGTTTTTGTTTCTTAAAGTTGCAAGTGGTAGCAAAGTGTAAACCAAACAACTATAACTGTTTATTATGCACAACTGTAAAGCAGCTACTGTATTTTCTGCCGTACCGTCGCACCCCCCTATAAGTCGCATCAGTCCAAATATGTCTGAAAAAGTGGAAAAATCCATAAATATGTCGCTTTGCAGTATACGTCGCATCTATTATGCGTCACCACTAATGCGTCATGTTTGATACGCGTCACCGCGGACAACACGGAAATGTGGGCTGGTGTTGTGTCAAAAATCGATGGACTGCCAAATGGCGGCCGCGCGACCTTGCGTGGGAGGACTTTAACAAGAATTTAACAAGATTAACACTTAAAAACAATTATTTGTTTGCTCGAAATTACAGCAAAGGTGTCTCTGTTTAACTTTTGCTTAATAAATGCACTTTGACGGTCAAATCCTATGCATTTGTAAACCCGATTCGTGGAAGTGGCGGGCACGCGCAGAGGGATGAGCCTCTGCATTTCTTCTAAATTTAATAAAATAAACACCTAAAACAATTATTTGTTTGCTCAAAATTATAGTAAATGTGTGTCTCAGTCTAACGTTTGCTTAATAAAAATACTTTAATGGTCAAACAAGCTGTATTTAAAAAGCAGTGTTGGGCACCAGATCGCTAGGGAGCGCTAAAGCGCTAATCCGCTGATAGCGGACCTAAACAATTTGTTAGCACTATAGCGGATTGACTAACTTTTATAATTCAAGATTCAAGATTCAAGATTCAAGAGCTTTTATTGACATTGCACCAGTTGTCACCAATACAACGTGATTATGTATGCACAGTCATCCCGAGATGGAGAGTGTGTAAAGCTGCTGCTCATTCAGAACACATGACATGTTCTTCAGCGCAGCCTCTCTCATCCGTTTCGGGATGAAGGTCAAAGGTGTGAAAAAGGAAAGTACCATGAGGGTCACAGCGTTGGTATTAAAAAAAAAGTATCACATTTTGTCTGCCAAGACACCGCATGACACAGTAAAAACTATACCAATACAGTAAGCACATTTAGACAGTTACATTGGGACCCTGTGTACATAATCTCGTTTTCATCACATGTACTACATGCGGCGCAAATGACAATAAAGACTCTCTGACTCTGACATGTTGCATGTTGAGACTGAGGCAGGGAGGATTCTGTCCATGAGACATTCCAGATAGCGACAGTCTGACCAGCCGGCCTCCGATAACGCTCATAGAAAAGTTCTCGGGGGGCGGGGGTAGCAGACAAGACAAGAGAGCAGCTGTTTTGTCCACAGTAAAGCACATCTCAGGAGAAATTAGATATCCAGCCTTTTTCAAGGCTGTTTCCAAGGGAGTCAGATAAGAATTGACAAATATTTTCATTTCAGGCTCACATTGTAATTTCTGTAGCCTTCAGTCTGTAAGGGCGACTCTGTTCCAAGATCCAATTCGGGACTTTTTCCACTGATCCAAGCTCTGACCTCAGATGTTGACCACAGCGTGCAGAGTCCCAGTCCGAGGGTGATCTGTTCACCCTCTGGATAAGCTCGCAAACAGCTGATTTCTCGAGGTCACCGCGCAGACCAGACGTCGAGTGCTCCAGGCATTAAGTCCTGCTGAAGTCTCCCCCTTTTGCGATAGACCAGTGCTCCACAAACGCCAAAAAGCAAAGCGTTGCCATCATAATCCAATATAATCCAGATCCTTCACCTCCATAGAGCACAGCAGAGAGCGAGACGCACACCATCCACACCCACAGGAATCCATGGCGTATCCTCTTTCACTCTGTGAGGGTGGAAAGGCTCCCCTTTGCCGTTCTTCTGTAGAAATCTTGTTCGTAGAATCGAATGTCCAAACCTCCAATCCATCTTAATTTGCGTTCGAGGTGCTTAGCTGAGGAGCTGCAGGCAGCAGGGAGGGGGGAAGGACGGGAGAGGGAAGGACTGCGACTGCCTCCGTCGAGAGCCAAGGTTGAAAAAATTCATAAGCGGATTTGCGCTATTTTTATTTAAAATGCAGTACCGCTAATAACTAATTATCTATCAGTAAAAATGAAAAAACTTATTTACGGGCTCTTAAATCAACCGGACGACTGCTCACGGACCATATCCTGTCAGCGCCGGATGTGGTCCGTGAAAAAAAGCGGTCCCCGCCCTAAGGGGGGCTAGAGAGAGCGCTCTCTCTATAGCAGTTAGCAGCCAGTGTGTTACTCTGCAGCCTTATTGCTTGTTTTCGAAGAGTCAGACGAAGAGTTTTTAACATGGAGGGTGAACTTATGGATGTTTCTCAGCGGCCTACGCGACGCGTCAGCGCCTCATTTGCCCTGTTCAAAATGGCGACGGCCACAGAAGCGAAGGACTTTACAAGAAAACACGGTAAAAACAATTATTTCTTTGCTGAGAAAAAATATATTTCTTAGCTGACTTTATAGCACAAGGTTTTTCTGAGCTTAACCGTTTCACGAAATGGTCAAATCTGCTGGATTAAAAAAAGTAGTTCGCCATTTGCACGTTAGCGCATTAGCATTAGCTTCCGCTAGCTTTGATAATACATAAGCACTCTTGAAATTGCGGACCTAAATAAATTAATAAGCGCTTTAGAAATAGCGGAACTAATTTTTGGATTAGCGCTGCCCAGCACTGTTAAAAAGTATTCGCTGCCTCGGTGCTCTGGGAGTGCGCAGAGGGTGGGAAAAAAAGGAATGAGGAACACTGCTCACTTCTTCGAAATTTAACAAGAAAAGCACCTAAAATTATTATTAGTTTGCTTGAAATTATAGCAAAGGTATGTCTCAGTTGAACTTTTACTTAATAAATGCACTTTAATGGTCAAATTAGCTGCATTTCGCCAGGGCGGTGCAGCTGGTTTGACTTGCTCCAAGCGGTGAGTAGAATGAAGGTGGGGGGCTATGGCAGGCCGACTGAGTCATTAATACAGTAAATGGTGAAGATTCTCATCCAGGACTGTGCTAACATTGGAGCCACTGTATTAGTAGAAAATATTGCTTTCTGAAAATAAAGTATAAAGTATAAAAAAATAAAGTCCAGTTGTTGTTGTATTGAACTTTTTTGAATTTGTCACTAGCCACATTTACCTATTACTTGATACAACATGCTTAGTGCTACTACCACTCTGCTCCCATCTAGTGGCTGAGAATGGTACTCTTCTTTTATTTATTTTTGGTCAGAATTAATGAAATCAGAGTCAGAGTCAGAGAGTCTTTATTGTCATTTGCACCGCATGTGGTACATGTGATGAAAACGAGATTATGTACACGGGGTCCCAGTTACATCCAACAACAAATGCAAGAGAAAAACAGTAATAACATCTAGAATTAACTAAGAAAAACATCAACTAGTAATACACTAAGCCCTAATATAGTGGAAAAACATCATTATAAACAGCAGCACGAACATGAGTCTGTATGAGCAGATGGTCACAGATGAACACAGCAACAAGAAAACAGATCAGCATCAGCATGATGTGATATTTTGCAGTGTTTATTCTTATTATTTATTTATTCATGAGTCTAACAGCCTCAGGGTAGAAGCTGTTCCTCAGTCTAGTGGTTCTACATTTGATGCTCCTCAACCTCCGTCCTGAGGGGAGTGGGGCAAAGAGTGAGTGTGCTGGGTGAGTGAGGTCTTTCATGATGCAGGTGGCTCTTTTCCTGCATCTGGAGGTGTAAATGTCTGTGATGGTGGGGAGACTGACTCCAACAGACTTCTGTGCAGCCTTCACCACTCTCTGTAGAGCTTTCCTCTCTGCAACTGTGCAGCCTCCATGCCACACGTTGATGCTGGAGCACAGGATGCTCGGTCATATCTCAAACAAAAATTGGTTTATAAATATCGGAAAAAATCCATAAATACATTGCTTCGGCCTATAAGTTGAAGGGCATGCAAATTATGCAAAAAACATGACTTTTAGGCCAAAAAATACAGTAATCTTCTTCTTTCGTCTTTTCCCTCTTCAGGGGTCGCCACAGCGAGTTATCCTCCTCCATCGCAGTCTGTCCTGCATCCTCTGTCCTCACTCCATCTATCTCCATGTCCTCTCTAAGATGTGTGCAAACTGTTGTTATAGAATCCAAAAAAGCTAAGTCTGGTCCTCTGGACATTCAAAAAACAAAACAAAACAACGCAAAAAACAAACAAAAAAACTGTAGAAACGTTTCGTCTTTCGTCCGAAAGACTTCCTCAGTCTGAGAAGCTGTGTTCAGCTCAGTCTTATAAATAGCACCCTCCTATAGAAATTAAGAATACAATC
>JBBPBX010002327.1:42817-60629 GCA_038048925.1 Garcialebias charrua | reverse complement strand
CTCTAAAGAACCGGTTCTTTAAAAGAACTGGTTCTCGATTCTCATCCCTATAAATTGGTATGGTATGGTATAAGCGCGGCCCTTTTATTCTCATTCACAATAATATTTTGCTTAGATGAGAAAAGGGAAGAAAAACATGAGGAGAGACGATATAAAAAAAATATCTCTCACACCTTGTCCTAGACAGGGCACGGTTTGAGGCATCAAAAAATGACTCTGTAAAAAATAAGAGTAAAGACAATCCCCTCAGTTTTACATGAGTTCAACAGTTGAAAATTACTGACGATTCAGGTTTTTTTTACACATCAAAAAATGTTTTCGAACTTCGAATGGATGGATGGACTTCCATAGCTATAAATTAAAGTTGTTTTATTGATAACTAAACCTCAGCATCATTAGCATAACAACATAAATGTGCAGATCATAAATACCAATTACGGTAAATTGCCCAAAGGAAGCAAGTATAAACAAAACAGATGTGGACCGAGCAGACCTTGCGGAGGACTTAAATCCTTAATAAATGCATGAGGACACATTCACGTGACATGATGTTCGTCAAATAGCTATGATACAAACCAATCAAATCAGTACATTTTATCACAGCTTTGTGTCAAATGCAGCATTGAGATCCAGCAGAACCACCAGAGCTCAGCCCAGTACAGTGAACAACTTTAAAGGCTCTCCATTCACTTTGTATGGCAGTGTCCTTCAGTAGTAAGGACCTGAAGTGTTACTTTACTGTGTTTATTACAGAGGAGGAGCTGCAGCAACCGAAATTAAATCATCAATACTGTAGCTGAGGGTTTTCGTGTCTCATTTCCCCAAGATTTTCTGCAGCCTTTTAGCCATTACGCTTAGAAACTTTACATTGTCCTGCAGATTCATATGCAGTAAACTGTGTTTTGTTTGTTTGCCTGGAAAAGAAAAATGGTACATTTTTTTTATTACTTGATGGATTTTTCATCAAAAGCTTGTCGATGGACTAAACTTCTTTGTTGAAAAAATGCTGTTGAAATGTTCCCCAGAGAAAGACAGAACCACAAAGCAGTGAGATAAAATAAAACCAACTCAGTTATTTTCTTCCTCTTTTTATTTAGTCATTCAAATCTTTTGTTTTGACATCCATTTTCCACACTTGGATGGTGTGGTGACACCGTGGGTCACATGGAGAGACTGTTAAGTCTTGTAATACATCTCACCTTTTTCTCTATTTGAATTTTAATTAGATTTATTAACAGCACTCTTTTGCACTAATTATTTATCACAGATGTAATTACACAGTCCATCACATTATCCACTATCCATTCTGAATAATAGACTTTAAAAAAAAAAAAAAGTTCAAGGACATCAAGTCAAGCAGACATCTTTAGTTTCCTTCATATTTAAATGAATCTCAGGTTCATTGAACACAAGACACTGAGAGATAAATGTGATTAGACAAAACATTCATATTTCTAGAATTTCCAACTTTTATAGGGGAAGCAATTTAAATAATAAAAGTAAAGTTTTTACATTTTAATGTTCTGTTAGTGATTAACATTAATTTACATAAATCAAAAACGAAATAAAATGTGTTTTTCCTTGTTTAAGTGATCTCATGTTGTGTACAAATCCAGAAATCATAAAATAAGCAATAATTTAAGACATATAATGGCTTAGAATCAAGTACGGTAATCATCATTGTATAAGAATTAGAAAAATTAGAAAGAGTTATTCATTTTGTTCTGTTACTTGAAGATTATTATTGTTTGAACTAATTGTTTGAAAAAAGGGGCAGATATAATAAGATTATTTCATCTTTCTGTTACCTTTCATTTTATATTTTGTATTCCTATCGTTTATGGGATTGTTTTGTATTGTATTTTAAAATGAATAAATTAAATGAACAAATAAATAAATAAATCTCTTGAGCTGCTTTCACATTGACAAGTATCCCTCTAATCGCTTCATTTTTTTAAATTTGGTTCTAAAGTGTAGGTGTCTCCATCGAGAGTGTGTGTCCCTCACTCATTGGGCGAGATCATCAGGAGTGTAGCCATGGGTGGACAGTTTCTCCAACAGCTCCCGGTGAACTTGCTCATTCCACGTTGCTTCATCAAGCTTACAGGCTTAATGCCGGGTACCCACCGGACTTGTCAGAACGCTCCTGCCGCCCCCTTTTGGCCGCTTGTCAGATTCCCACAAAGCCACTGAAGACGCGTCTGATGACGCGCACTGTGGGGAGGCAAAGGAGGGGGTCTAGCTCATTTTCCGGGTCAGTTGTTTTGTTTCATGCTGCTGGCAGATAAAATCAGCAGCACGCGAGTCTCGTTACTACTGGAGTGGGTTTTCTACGAGCCGAACTGCAGCTCTGACATTCTTTGTTAAGATTAAAAAGTTTTTTTATGTTTGGGGTGATCGTACCATACCATACCAGTACCATACCATACCAGTTTATTTATAAAGCACTTAAAAATACAGCAGCAGCCGTCCGAAGTGCTGTACAAGAATAAAAACAAGCACAAACAATAAAAATAATCAATCTCAATCATATAAATATCAGAACATCACAAGTAAAATAATACAACATTAAAACAGAGATGTGAACTCATTCTGGTTTAAAAGCCAATGAAAACATATGTGTTTTTAAACGAGTTTTAAAAACAGATATTGATGGGGCCTGCCTGACCTTCAGTGGCAGCTCGTTCCACAATTTAGGAGCCAGAGCTGAAAATGCTCTGTCTCCTCTGGTCTTATAAAAGGTTTTCGGGACTGCTAAAAGCATCTGGTCAGCGGATCTAAGAGCACGTGATGGCACATAAAGTTGAAGCAGTTCAGACAGATAAGAGGGACTAAAACCGTTCAAAGACTTAAAAACAAACAATAAAACTTTAAAATGGATTCGAAACTGGACAGGAAGCCAATGAAGGGACATTAAAACTGGAGTGATGTGCTCACGTCTGCCTGTACCAGTCAAAAATCGTGCAGCAGCATTTTGTACCAGCTGCAACCGAGAAAGCGAGGCCTTATTTACTCCAATCAGAAGAGAGTTACAATAATCCAGGCGTGAAGTAATAAAAGCGTGGATTACTGTCTCTAAGTGGCGTCTAGAAAGGAGGGGCTTGATTTTTGACAGGCGCCTCAGATGAAAGAACGAGGACTTAACCATGCTGTTGATGTGACAGTCCAGTTTCAGGCAGGGGTCAATTTTCACTCCTAGATTTGTCACAATCGACTTTTCATATGGGGCCAAAGAGGAAAAATCAAAAGTGGTGGGACTGTCAGGAGCACTAGATTTAAAGACCATAACCTCGGTCTTTTTATCATTAAAATGGAGGAAATTAAGCGCCATCCACCCTCTAATGTCACCAAGACAGTCCAGAAGAGACTGCGTGGAGCCATTTTGTTTTACAGGAAAATAGACTTGACAGTCATCCGCATACAAATGAAACTGC
Source organism: Garcialebias charrua (assembly GCA_038048925.1). Taxonomy (NCBI): domain Eukaryota; kingdom Metazoa; phylum Chordata; class Actinopteri; order Cyprinodontiformes; family Rivulidae; genus Garcialebias; species Garcialebias charrua. Next base: position 57,195 of record JBBPBX010002327.1, on the reverse strand, counting down.
ACACCATGCTTTCTGAAAATAGAACCGAGTGGCAGAAGGTAAAGTGAGAAGAGAAGAGGACCAAGGATAGATCCCTGGGGTACACCCCAGGGGAGGGCAGCAGATGCAGAGGTAAAATTATCAATCTTCACACTGAAACTTCGATTTGAAAGGTAGGACCTAAACCACTGCAGAGCTGAGCCAGTGATGCCCACCCATTGCTCCAATCTGGCGATAAGAATTTCATGGTCGACTGTGTCAAAAGCAGCTGTTAAATCTAAAAGCACAAGTAAAACACAGTTTCCAGAATCCAGCGATAAAAATATGTCATTAAAAACCCTTAGAAGAGCAGATTCAGTGCTATGGTAGGTTTTAAAACCAGACTGGAAGACCTCCAAAATTTTAAATTCATCCAAAAAGTCCTTCAGCTGGGTGTAAACAACTTTTTCCAATATTTTTGAAATAAAAGGTAACTTTGAAATTGGCCTAAAGTTGGACAAAGAGGTAGGATCAAGGCCAGGTTTTTTCAATAATGGCTGAACCACAGCATGTCTAAAATTGCCTGGCACCACGCTAAACATTAAGCTGCTATTGATCAAATTTAGAACAAAAGAGCCAACTGTAGAAAATACCTCCTTAAGAAAACAAGGAGGTACAACATCAAGGGGGGAACCTGATGGTTTCATACTGGTGACAATTTTCTCTAGGTAGGAGAGAGAAATAGGCTCCAGATGATCAAAAAGTGCAGGACAGGGGACCAGGATGGAAGGGTCATGGGAAGGAAAAGAAATACAAGCCCTCGTGTTCGTAACCTTCCATCCATCCATCCATTTTCTTCCGCTTATCCGGGGTCGGGTCGCGGGGGTAGCAGCCTAAGTAGGGAGGCCCAGACTTCCCTCTCCCCAGCCACTTGGAGCAGCTCCTCTGGGGGAATCCCAAGGCGTTCCCAGGCCAGCCGAGAAACATAGTCCCTCCAGCGTATCCTGGGTCTTCCTCTGGGTCTCCTCCCGGTGGGACATGCCCGGAACACCTCACCAGGGAGGCGTCCAGGAGGCATCCTAACCAGATGCCCGAGCCACCTCAACTGGCTCCTCTCGATGTGGAGAAGCAGCGGCTCTACTCCGAGTCCCTCCCGGATGACTGAGCTTCTCACCCTATCTCTAAGGGAGAGTCCAGCCACCCTGCGGAGAAAACTCATTTCAGCCGCTTGTATCCGAGATCTTGTTCTTTCGGTCATAACCCAAAGCTCATGACCATAGATGAGGGTGGGAACGTAGATCGATCGGTAAATTGAGAGCTTTGCCTTTTGACTCAGCTCTCTCTTCACCACGACAGACCGGTACAGCGCCCGCTTCACTGCGGACGCTGCACCTATCCGCCTATCGATCTCACGCTCCAGTTTTCCCTCATTCGTGAACAAGATCCCGAGATACTTAAACTCCTCCACTTGGGGCAGGACCTCCTCCCCGACCCGGAGAGGGCACGCTACCCTTTTCCGGCTCAAGACCATGGCCTCGGATTTGGAGGAACTGATCCTCATCCCGGCCGCATCGCATTCAGCTGCAAACCGCTCCAGTGAAAGCTGTAGATCACGAGCTGATGAAGCCAATAGGACCACATCATCTGCAAAAAACAGAGAAGCGATTCTAAGGCCACCAAAACGGATCCTCTCAACACCTTGGCTGCGCCTAGAAATTCTGTCCATAAAAGTTATAAACAGAATCGGTGACAAAGGGCAACCTTGGCGGAGTCCAACTCTCACCGGAAACGAGCCTGACTTACTGCCGGCAATGCGGACCAAGCTCTGACACCGGTCGTACAGGGACCTAACAGCCCATATCAATGGGCCTGGTACCCCATACTCCCGGAGTACCCGCCACAGAACCCCCCGAGGGACGCGGTCGAATGCCTTTTCCAAGTCTACAAAGCACATGTAAACTGGTTGGGCAAACTCCCACGCACCCTCCAGGACCCTGTTGAGGGTGTAGAGCTGGTCTAGTGTTCCACGACCAGGACGAAAACCACACTGCTCCTCCTGAATCCGAGGTTCGACTATCCGACGGACCCTCCTCTCCAGAACCCCTGAATAGACCTTACCAGGGAGGCTTAAGAGTGTGATCCCTCTATAGTTGGAACACACCCTACGGTCCCCCTTTTTGAATAGGGGAACCACCACCCCAGTCTGCCAATCCAAGGGAACTGCCCCCGATGTCCACGCGATATTGCAGAGTCGCGTAAGCCAACACAACCCTACAACATCCAGAGCCCTAAGGAACTCCGGGCGAATCTCATCCACCCCCGGAGCCTTGCCACCGCAGAGCTTTTTAACCACCTCGGCGACCTCAGCACCAGAGATCGGAGAACCCGACCCAAAGTCCCCAGGCTCCGCTTCCTCAGTGGAAGACGTGCCAGTAGGATTGAGGAGGTCTTCGAAGTATTCCGCCCACCGACTCACAACATCCCGAGTTGAGGTCAACAGCACGCCATCCCCACCATAAATGGTGTTGGTCGCGTACCGCTTTCCCCCCCTGAGACGCCGGATGGTGGACCAGAATCGCCTCGAAGCCGTACGGAAGTCATTCTCCATGGCCTCTCCGAACTCCTCCCACGCCCGAGTTTTTGCCTCAGCAACCACCCGAGCCGCATGCCGCTTGGACTGCCGGTACCTATCTGCTGCTTCCGGGGTCCCACAGGCCAAAAAGGCCCAATAGGACTCCTTCTTCAGCTTGACAGCATCCCTCACCGCCGGTGTCCACCACCGGGTTCGAGGGTTGCCACCACGACAGGCACCAACAACCTTGCGGCCACAACTCCGATAAGCTGCCTCGACAATAGAGGCGCGAAACATGGCCCACTCGGGCTCAATGTCCCCCGCCTCCCTCGGAACGTGTTCAAAGCTCTCCCGGAGGTGGGAGTTAAAGCTCCGTCTTACGGGAGACTCTGCCAGACGTTCCCAGCAGACCCTCACAATACGTTTGGGTCTGCCAGGTCTGACCGGCATCCTCCCCCACCATCGGAGCCAACTCACCACCAGGTAGTGGTCAGTTGACAGCTCCGCCCCTCTCTTCACCCGAGTGTCCAGGACATGCGGCCGCAGATCAGATGAGACGACAACAAAGTCGATCATTGAACTACGACCTAGGGTGTCCTGGTGCCAAGAGCACATATGGACACCCTTATGCCTGAACATGGTGTTCGTTATGGACAATCCATGACGAGCACAGAAGTCCAACAACAGAACACCACTCGGGTTCAGATCAGGGGGGCCGTTCCTCCCAACCACACCCCTCCAGGTCTCACTGTCATTGCCCACGTGAGCGTTGAAGTCCCCCAGCAGAACAAGGGAGTCCCCAGGAGGCGCACCCTCCAATACCCCCTCCAAGGACTCCAAAAAGGGTGGGTAATCTGCGCTGCCGTTCGGCGCATAGGCACAAACAACAGTCAGAGCCCGTCCCCCCACACGTAGGCGAAGGGAGGCTACCCTCTCGTTCACCGGGGTGAACCCCAACGTACAGGCACCAAGATGGGGGGCAACAAGTATGCCCACTCCTGCTCGGCGCCTCTCACCAGGGGCAACTCCAGAGTGGAAGAGTGTCCAACCCCTCTCAAGGAAACTGGTTCCAGAGCCAGAGCCATGCGTTGAGGTGAGTCCGACTATTTCTAGCCGGAACCTCTCAACCTCACACACTAGCTCAGGCTCCTTCCCCACCAGAGAGGTGACATTCCATGTCCCAATGGCCAGCTTCTGTAGCCGAGGATCAGACCGCCAGGGTCCCCGCCCTCGGCCACCACCCATTCCACAATGCACCCGACCCCTTTGGCCCCTCCCACAGGTGGTGAGCCTATGGGAAGGGGGACCCACGTCTCCTCTTCGGGCTGTGCCCGGCCGAGCTCCATGGGTGAAAGCCCGGCCACCAGGCGCTCGCCAACGTGCCCCTCCTCCGGGCCTGGCTCCAGAGTGGGGCCCCGGTGACCCGCGTCCGGGCGAGGGAACATTGTTTCCATTTATATTACTCATCATAAGGGGTCTTGTGGGCTGCGCTTTGTCTCGTCCCTCACCTAGGACCTGTCTGCCTTGGGTGACCCTACTAGTTCGTAACCTTGTCCAAAAAAAATTGAAGGAACTTATCACAAAGTTCTTTAGATGCTTCAATAGGAACCGGTTCATGTGAATTTAGGACACTGGAGCGGACAGCAGCAACTGTAAAAATTCCAAGTTTCTTACCGGAGTCTGGTACCAATTCATGGAGGCTCGATGGGGTAAGTTTAAAAAGTCCAAAAAAAGTCCTGTTGTCGTTGTGTAATCACATAGCAGAGGCTCTCCCGATTGTTTGCTGGACGCGTCGAGCAACGTCGAGCCGCAAAATATCAACTTTTCGATCCGACGCTGCTCAACGCGTAGGTTGCTTCGGACGCGCGCGTGCACAGAAAGGAACTGCCGCGTGCCGCCGCTTCAAACACTCAAAACGCGCCGCTTCACGATACGCCGCGCCCCGACGCCTCTCCACATAGACTTTCAATGTAAACCGGCCGCTTCCGCCGCCCGACACAGGTCCAGTGGGTACCCGGCATAACACCCCTGAAAAATAAAGAAAGCATCATCAGGATTTTGTAAGGAAACTCAGTTCTCAAACCTTAGATTCACCGACATATTGAATACAGTACATTTGGAATAAATATGGAATAAATGATGACACTCTTAAATGGGCCAGTAAAGTCTACATTTTTTTTGTTGTTGCATGAGTGGGATCCTCAATGCCACCTGTCAATCAATCCAGTAAGCTTGTCAACAAGTGGCCAATCGGTGGTCTCAATTTGTCCCCAAGTGAAATGCCCCTTACCTGCAGGAGCTCCACCTTTTTTTTCCTTTTTTTTTGCATTAACAACGATTTGCAGTCAAATGGATTTCATGAAAAATCATTAGAAAAAAATAGATGGTAAACCGCTGTCATTGCATTGGTGAAGATGTAATTCAGACAGCGTGACCCTGAGTGTTTAGAGGTTGTAATGCAGTTTATTACATTTACAGAACCTGTTTTCTTCATTCAACCTTTATTTATACGGGTTAGTTCCCATTGAGCCTCGAGGACTCATTTACAAGAGAGACCTGTTTCAGACAGACAAAAGTTGATAAGGAAAAGAGAAACACGAGGGGAGGGAAGGTAAAAAAAAATCTAATCTCGCACTATGTCCTGGTCGGGGTCACAATGTGAAAGTTGCAAAGAAAATACCTCACACATAAACAGCAACATACCGGTACTAACGACATCATAATACATTTATGCATGAGGAGGCTAACAAAGATGGCGAGTCGTCTGTGAGCACTACCAGACAGTACCTGATAAGAGATGGCACAGTGTCTATCAGCCAGCTCAGCTCTTATACAGGTCCACAGATGTCCTTGGGAAGGGAGCGGGGTGGGAGAGCAGAGCTTCTTGTATACGGTACATAACCTCCAGGAGAAATTTGAGATGGTCGATTTGAGGCCAAGTGGGGAAACCAGGTTCAGATAACATTTGTGTTGGGACAGGCTGACTGCTTGATTTTTTTGTCTGCCTTCATACTGTAGTTATGGTGGTATATCTAAACTGGCAACTCCAAACAGCCAAATTTTGTGGTCACTCCTCCGTGCTATGCTTGTAAACTTCTCCAAGGTCAATTCCTTCATGCCAGTGAGTTAATTTTTTATTCAACCTTTATTAAGACAGGTTAATCCCATTGAGCCTCGAGGACTCATTTACAAGAGAGACCTGAGTTCTAGGAGACGCAAGTAACTTACAAGTCTCAGAAATCACATGCAGCTTACAGCTTAGCTCAAAATGCATCAGTCTGATTGCTCAAAGCACGGCACATTCCTTCACGGCAGGCAGCCTCATAATGGCCAGAACAGCTGCTGGCCTCTTCCAAGTTTAGCAACATTCCAGATACCTGCCAACTCCAAATAGCAGAAATTCTGATAAATTCAATTATGTATGCATCTTCTACGAATACATCCTCAATGAATATAACAGACAAACACACCATCTTCCACTGCCCCCAGGAATCCATTACGTATCCAGCTGTGAGTGTCACTTCAGGGCAAGAGGGCTCTCCTTCGCCCTGTCTTCTCATCGAGAAAATTTGATCAATTGCGTTGATATACCAGCTGACCAGATCCATAATTTTCAATTCAGAAGATATGCAAAGAGAGGCTCTGAAAAAGATTCACAGGACAAGAGCAGAAGCAGGAGGGAGGCAGTAGCGAGAGGAAAAGTGTCTGTCTTTGTTGAGAGCAAGCAGGAAAAACCTGAAAGTTATGCACCATAACTCATGTTCCCTGAAGGAAGGGAATGAGGTGCAACACATTGACTATGGGAATTGTGCCACCGCGCGGTTCACCTGAAGTAATATAATCACACCTTGAATAAGGCAGGTGGGTGTCAGCATCATCAATGAGGCCCCGCCCTCTTTGTATAAAAGAGGCTGACGCCCTACCTTCATCCTCCAAGTGCACTTCACTGAGCTTGGGCATTGAAAGGGCAAACATGTGTTGCACCTCGTTCCCTTACTTCAGGGAACATGAGTTATGGTGCATAACTTTCAGTTCCCTTGTCAGTCAGTACACTCAGTGCAACACATTGACTATGGGAACGTATTTCAATCACGCCCTGGAAATGCTCTGGAAATGCATGCTTGTGAGAACTTATGCTGTAAACTACAGGCGTTTAGCTGTTCACTACACTGTGGTAGAGAGGATAGCTTGAGTTACGTCACATGCTGTGACATCTAAACTGTAATGTTTGTGGTGTAGTGGTAATGGCAGTCGTCTCCCGATCGGAAAGTTGGCGGTTCGACTCCCGGGACCCGCACCATGTGTCGTTGTGTCCTTGGGCAAGACACTTAACCCTGAGTTGCTCCCGGTAGGACTGGAAAGCACCTTGCATGGTAATCTGCCGCCACCGGTTCATGAATGTGTGTAGCATTCAATATATGTGTAGCACTTTGAGATTTTCAGTAATGAAAAGTGCGTTATAAATGGAATTAATTATTATTATTATTATTATTAATGTTTCACAAATGTGTTTGAAGAGGCCCAGTTAGCAGCTGCACATATTTCTGCTACTGGCACAACTCTGAATAAGGCCCATGAGGTAACCAGGCCTCGAGTGGAATGAGCACGTACCCCACTAGGCACCTGCTTACCTTTACTGTTGTATGCCCTCTTAATGGCCTCAGTCACACAGTGTGAGAGGTGCTGTTTTGACAGGGCTCTGCCAGTAGCTGGATTAGCAAAACACACAAACAGCTGGTTTGTTTTTCTCCAACTGACAGTTCTTTCCATGTAAGCACTCAGGGCCCTAACAGGGCAGAGTGCGTTCAGCCTCCTCTGTCCTTCAGTTAAGACAGGGGGAGGAGGAAATCTTGACAGCTCAAAGTCCAGACTTCTGGGATTTAAAGTTGGAACCTTTGGCACATATGCGGGGTTTGGATGCAGGGTGACCTTTGACCCATCTGGGGCAAACATGGTACACATTGGGTGTATAGATCAGACCTGCTCATTACGTCGATCGCGATCGACCGGCATTACTGGTCGATCGCAGCGTGACATTATTATTATTTTATTTTTCCCGCAGCGTGACATTAAAAAAATTGTCAGCCAATCAAACATCCCGTTACTTGATTGACATGCAGGGCAACCAATCAGATGACAACTGAATCTTGAGTTGTATCCTCCCATCACTTGATTGACATACACGGCAACCAATCAGATGAGAGCTTTAGGTCATTACGCATGCAGTTTCTAAAAACAACGGCGCGAAGGTGAAACGCAGCGAAACATACCAAGCTAAAACAATCAGATTTCGGACTGTTCATGGAAAATACGACATGGACTTCCCACCCAAAAGCCAGGTGAGAAAGAGAAAGGTGCACTAAAATCCCTGTTCGGACAGCAGCAACTTCAAAGCGAAACGCCCCCACCATCTTCCGGGTGAGTGACGCTGTGATGTTTCTCTGCACGCTTAAACATACTGGTTGGGAGTTGACGTGGCTTTATTATTAAAATCATACGAGACACTTTTCATACAGCATAACCTCCTTGACTACTCTCTGTTCTCTGCACGTTTCCCTGTCCCGTAGCGCGAGCGTTTGCAAAACACACTTTCGCGCTACGTTCAGGGACAGTCTGTAAAATACACCGCTGTAAATCTCCGTACCAAAAGAGCAATTTTTATGCCTTTGTTCACTAAATTAAACGTGTCCGGAGTAGGGGTTGAACGAGTACATAATTTTTAACCTCGACATTAACATAAAAAAACTCGAACGACGCTCGAGTAGCCGATGACGTCACAGTGTCTTACGATGCAAAATAAATAAATAAATATAAATGCCTAAAAACGTCTTTACAAAAAGAAAAAAAAGACCAACAAAGCATTGGGAGCATTTATTATGCTCCTATCATTTATCATACTGCACATAAGTCACAGGAAAAACAAAACTATTAGTTATATTAATAATATTAAAAGTGAAAGTATAAAGCGATGAAAACCGAAACTTAAAAACAAATGGGGCCACAGCCACACCGTACCACCGCCTGCAGCTGTGCAATTTAGGTTTACTTTTAGAGATTGTGTTTATAGATTTTTGGTAGCTCTAGAGAGATGAATATTTGTTTTTTTTTGTTTGTGAAACGAGAGAAAGGAAGCCGTTTCGGCCGTGTTATAATATGGGACCTGCATTGCAACACTGCCCTCTGCTGTCACAATCTACTACAAAGAAAGTCAACACGAAGTAGCGCATTTTATAAAATTATAAACTGTTTTACCTTTTTGACAAGACGGCCTGCTCCATTAACATCCGTGCGCACACAGGAATCCATTTTGTAGCGTCTACTAAAAGCTAAAAGCTGCCCCGCGCGCTGTGAAATGTGAAATGTGACGTCACTACGGGTACCCGAGTTGGACAAAAAAGCCTCGATAGAAGTCAAAGCACTCGAGCTGTCGAAAACTCGGGTACTCTGTTAATGCACTAGTCCGGAGCCATAACAACCTGCTACAACTGTGGTTATCAACTGGTGGCCTGTGGACCACTTTAGATTTGCTGGAGTTTTTTTTAGAGATGACATTATAAAGTTAAAAAAATATCTAATGATTTTTTAACATTTATTAATTAAAGTAAAAGACCAGATTCTTATAAAGAAGGGGGTGGGGATCAGTTTCTACCATCTTTTTTTTAAATAAATAAAAAAAAATCTATATTGCTGTCACCATCACCCCATTTGGTCCCTACGGGTTGGTGACCCCTGATTTATTACATGTGTTGTGCAATATTGGCTTATTCAGTTATGCAAGGTACATCAACATAGGTACATTGTACATAAAAAGAATCCTTAATACATTTGAAGATAATTATATGTTTTGCATTTTTGTATTGGGTAGATCTTTTTGACTTGGTTTTTTTATAAGTAGCTCGCATGCTGAAAAAGTGTGAGCACCCCTGGTATAGATGAAGTGTGGAGGTCACCCACGCATTTAGCTGAGCACAGAGCTAAGAGCAAAGCAGTTTTATAAGATAACAAATCTATCTTAATGGTGCTAAGAGGCTCAAATGGGGGCTCACATAGGCTACGTTCACACTGCAGGTCTTAATGCTCAATTCCGATGAGTCAGCAGGTCCCTGTGGGGGGGCTGCTGCCATGGTGTCCCCGTTAGCAGTGAGATCACCTCTGGGAACCATGGTTTCTGTGGCCACCTGAGAGCTATCAGTATAAGGGAGAGAGCTCCCCTGCGTACGCGTTTCAGCATTGCCCGAATCAGGAGGATGGGGGCAAACACATAATACAACTCCCCCGCTGGCCACTCGTGTGCCAGGTCGTCTGTCTCCAGTGGTGTGTCTGTCTCCCTTACAGGTTGCAGTGCGTGTTGCTTCTACAAGCGAACAGATCTACGGATGCCCACCCGTATCGTGCCCAGATCTGGTCCACAATGTACGGGTTCAGCCTCCACTCTGAGGCAAGGAGGGACCCTCTTGAGAGGGTGTCTGCCCTGTGGTTTAGCTCGCCCGGGATGTGGGTCGCCCTTAGGGATAATATCCGGGAGCTGCACCATGTGAGCAACTTGTGTGTCAACCTGAGGAGGGGCTGGGACCTTGTCCCGCTTTCCCTGTTGATGTAGGACACTGTTGTCCTGTTGTCCAATTTTATCAGGACATGTTGTGCAATCAGTCCCTTCCTGTAAAAATGCTTCAGGTACAAAACACTGCATTCAGTTCCAGGAAATGTATGTTGAGCTTTGTCTCCTGCTGTTTCCAGACCCCTTGGGCATGATGGTTCCACAAAATCCACAAAAATCCACAAAAGAATGTCTCAACATAGGAGAGCAACCTCCTCTGGACAAAACTCAGCTGTTCACCTCCACCTCACGGACAAGGGTCACTCATTTGAGGACCAGAATGTTCAAATTTTGGACCGAGAGCACAGATGGTTTGAGAGAGGTGTGAAGGAAGCTGTGTATGTTAAGAGAGAAAAACCTTCTCTTAACAGAGGAGGAGGTCTGAGATTTCAACTTTCTAAGACTTATAACTCAGTTTTGGATTTGATTCCGAAACGTTTTACACTGGATGGGAGCAGGGATGTCTTGTCTGTAAATTAGACTAACAAAGTTCTCTGAGTAGCCTCTGTTGTTGTTTGGGAGGTGTTTTTTGTCAATTTACATACAGTTTTGTGTCTTCTACCAGAGACCTCAAGGGAACCTCCTACTGTTAAGGTGTGATCTTTCAATTTACATGTATGTGTTACAAACCCCCTTCTGTTAAGGTGTGATGTGTTGTTTTGTCAATTTAAATAGAATGGGCATGTTAGGTATTTTGTGGTGTTATTTCAGTTTCCAATTTCATATGTTGGTGCGTGGCTTGTATAAAACTTCTCGTTCTCACAGCTTCCATTCATTCAGAATTGAAAAAGACTTCTGGACAGAAGTCGAAACGTTTTCTGCAACAAATAAAGTCCAGTTGATCCTGTATTGAACGCCTTTTTTGATTTTATCATGTCCTGGACGACTGAGAATCTTCACCAGCATATTCCTTCAGGTAATCGCACGGGGGCACAATTTCCCATAGCAATAGTGTTGCACCTCGTTCCCTTCCTTCAGGGAACATGAGTTGTGGTGCATAACTTTCAGATATGAAGTATGTTGTAATTTCTGGTAACACAAGTTTAGTCTTTATTATAATCAGTTAACACAAAACTGATTTTTTTATGAAGCATTTCTTAGGTTGTGCAATGTAAAACAGAGCACTACGTCTGTAGCATCTTAGCTAGCTCCTCTGTATTGCGCACCACTAGCTCAGCACTACTTCTTGTTGTACCGTGGTCTCTAAAATAGTTATTGAATCAAGATTTTAATTATGAAGGTTTAAAACACACTTTACAAATACTTCTGAAGACAATGGCCACCATATTGTTAAAGCCAAGAGTCAATATTGGGGACTAAGTACCCCGAAAGATCAGATTCTAGAATCGCCCCTGCTGAGGTGGTTCCAAATTCAAAGCAGGAAAAGGTAATGGAGACACATGTTGAGTTATTGAGTCGACACAAAGTAAGTAAAGGCCACACCTGTGGATAATGGGCTTTAGGTAGTCAGGCCTTTTGTCTTCTCTTCTTTTGAATTTTCTGTAAATAACCTGAATTTGATGTTGCTACTGCATCTAGATAAATATGTAACTTTCTAAAATATAGCTATGCGGGAGGATTTATGATGCAAAGATGTATCCTGACACTACATTAAACATCTAGGATTCCTTGAAGGACTGCTTACTGGTTGCTAGCTGTCAATCCAGAGTTTTAGACTGATATAATTTTCTGTTGAGGAATGACATAGTTATACTTATTTCGGTTAAACCTTGATAAAAATGTGCCATTTCATGCAAATCATTGTACAATCTTGCATGATCTGTTAGCGCTTAAAGTGTGTCTTGTAAGTGACTGTCAGCTATTACCATACCAAATTTTATCTCAGTAATAGTAAAATAGAGGTATAGGCATTCTTGCATGGGCTATGGTGAATTAGCTGTTGGGGCCGTCTTCAGCTGTGACAAAATTTTGGTAACTGAAAGGCCGAGATGACTTTAATAAATAACTTTTTGCCTAATATGTTAGCACTTACATTCTTATATTTCACTTTAAAATATAGTCTAGGACAACAATCTAAATAATATTAATATACAGAACATTTTGTTGTGCTCAGAATAAATCAGAGCAGAAAATGGTAATTCTTTTGTATTTTACAATACTGTGGAATTTATTTACAGAGACCATATTACAGTACTGAATTTGTTTGAATTATTATCTACTAGGTGCATATTTGTCAGAATAAATAAAAAAAACGTTTGAAAGGCTGTTTGAAAAAAATGTGATTAGAAAAGGGAATCTATGTCTCTAAACTGAATTACAGAAAAAAAAATCCCCAAACAAAAGCTGGGTCTGTTTGTCTGTGGTGGTGTGCAGTTTTAGATACAGTCTTATCGGAGCACTTCCTCTGTGGTGTGTGTTTTCATATCGTTCAGATGAGGAAGGTTTTCTTTTATGCAGGTGCTGAATAGGACGGGGGATGCGCAGGTATTTGTCTACTCTCCAACAGGGCCAAGGGATTCGAGAGGCAAGCACTGTGTTGCCATGGTTTCCAGTTCAGCTCTGCCTGCCTGCAACAACAAGGATTTTTGTTCTTTTCGTCGACCTTCGGTATCACACCGATCGTCAGTGGAGGAGCGGGAAATAAACAAAAAAGATTGTTACACAATAGAAAAAAAAAGTTTGTGAGTCACTAAATACAGTAGATCTGTTGCTTATGGCTGTTTGTTCACATATTTCTTTATTTAAATATTAAAAGGTTACATGGAGTTTTTTTCTTTGTAGACAACATCTGGAGGGTTCACCAAGACTCAATGTTCGAATAATACAAATAGCATTTCTTTAAAGGGATTGTGACATGATTTTTTTACTATTCATAAAATTGCTCAAAATATATATATTTTATCATTTAAATATGTTTGTTTTTGCAAACAAAATGATAAATCACTTTAATTTTGCTTTAAAAGTGATTTTGAACTTCAAGCCGTGTTTAATCATGGGAAATCCCATTACACGCGAACGCACCATCTGTGATGTCACACCGGGCAGAGCTCTGGGCTTGTCACAGTGCGCAGGTATGAGCAGCTCGACATGAAGGAAGTCTGATACAGCATCAGACCTAAATTAGATCCTGTTGTTTCTTGTTCCATCACCCAAACTATTTTCTGCTTCCCAAAATGAAGACAAATAGCTCAAATCTTCACATAGATTGCTAAATTCGTCCAGTTTTAAATTGTCCGCTATTAAAGACACCACAGCCCTCTGCCCAGTGTGACATCACATATGGTGCGTTCGAGTGTAATCGGATTTCCCATGATTAAACACGGCTTGAAGTTCAAAATCACTTTTAAAGCAAAATTAAAGTGATTTATCATTTTGTTTGCAAAAACAAACATATTTAAATGATAAAATATATATATTTTGAGCAATTTTATGAATAGTAAAAAAATCATGTCACAATCCCTTTAAAGACTGAAGACATTTTAGCCTCAGAAATTTTGCATATTTCTGTCAGTTTTCACAGCTTCCTACCAAATACTTTGAGCTATTTACCAAAGTTCATGCTCAGCAATCCAGGTATAAAATCCAACAATGTTCAGTCAGGTCATCTGGATGATTTCGTTTTTGTGCTGAGACATTTCATCCATCATCCAACGGACTTCTTCAATCTGAGGAACCATCAAACAAAGCTGATTCTCCACCAACAGCGTACTCCAGAATGAAAAGAACAAACAAACAAACAAACAAAAAAAGTTTGCTGGTGCTGAGATGGACTCTGGGGTCCGCCCTCTTCTCTGGGGCCCGCCCTCTCCCTCGTCAACTCCTCTGAAACAGTCATGTCAAAGTGGTTCAAAACACCAAAGTTCACGCTCAATAATCCACAAAAAAGAAACTGTCCAGATGACCTTACTGAACATTGTTGATTTTTATACCTGCATTATTGAGCATGAACTTTGGCCTTTTGAACCACTTTGACATGACCGTCTCAGAATCAGAATAAGCTTTATTATCATTGTACTGGGATCATTGTACTGGGATACAGCGAGATTATGTTCATACAGTCGTCCGAAAGATGGACAGAGTGCACTTTGTTGCTGTTCCAAGAGCAATGCCTCTTATTCTTTATCAAAATGCTTTTTAGATGGAAAAAGGTAAAAGGCACTCAGGATAGATAATAGTATTACAAAAAAGATCCCTTCACATCTTGTCCTATCAGGACACGATTTGAGACATAAAAAAAACTTTACCAGCAAGCACATTTATAAACACAATTACATATGCATTTGACATCAA
>JBBPBX010002327.1:10776-21062 GCA_038048925.1 Garcialebias charrua | reverse complement strand
CTTTCTTGTCCTCCTCTCTTCTGCTTTTCTTACTTCTGCATCTCCCCTTTCCTTACCTTTCTTCTCTCATCCTCCCCCCTCCTCCCCCCTCAGAGGAGCACAGTGTCTTGTATCTTATGGTTCCTAAGCCACCTGACAGCTCAAACCAGCTCAGGGTGAAAGGAAAAGGTCTGAAGCAGAAGGTGCTTCATGCCGGTTGTGAATGGTACAACAACCGAGTCAAAGTTTTGTTTTTAACGCTGCGCTGCACGTTTGTTGCAGAACTTCTTTTGCAAAAAATCAACAAAATAAACTTTGAGCTGACTCATTTGTAGCATTGTCAGCATGATTATCACCTGTTGGACAAGCATTAGCAGCTGATTGACAGTTGAAGTAAATGCTGCTTTGAAGTATCATTACATCATCAGAGGGCGTCCAGAATAAAAACACGTAAAAACAGGGAATACTTTCAGCTATTAAATTTCCTTTTTTTTTTTTTACTGAAGTGTTACCTTTGGAAACTTGAAATGTTTTTATTAAACATTTCAATCTTAAAAAATATATAACCTTTGGAAACTTGAAATGTTTTTATTAAACATTTCAATCTTAAAAAATATATATCTGTTAAAGACCGTGTAAAGTGAAATTAGATTTGTGTTTTTAGTTTATCACATGGCATAAATATGTGTTATTAATCACCCATATAAATCTGACTGATTAAAAACATTGTTTTCCTTATAAAATTAAGTGTCAAAAATCATGAAAATACATTGTTTTCCCTTAGTCTGGAACTGTGGGGGCGTGTCAGCAGTGGGCGTGGTTTCAGCGCAGCACTGCAGCTCAGAGAGCAAGTAGGAGGACTCTCTCGCTCAGAGCTGAACTGTGTGGAGGAGGAAGACAGGTTCATCAGTAAACCTGCTCTGTTTGCTCCTTTTTCCAAGAGTTACGCTGTTTTTAGTGCACAAACAACTCTGGTTTTATTTTTAAAGTTGAGGACGCAACTATAATTCATAACTCCGCTGTTCTGTGTTTAGAAGATGAGCGGACTCGCGCGGCTGCACCGGTCCGACCCGACACATCGCATGCGGGGGCTGTGTTGGTGATTAAGATAAAGAGGGCTGTGTTGGTGATTAAGATAAAGAGTAATCACGTTGATAACTAAGTATGCAATGGACCTGTCGCATTTTCTTAGCAAAAAAGGAGCTTGTGAACTTGTAGGGCACAGGCTTAGCAATAAAAAAAAAGAAAGAAAGAAAAGAAACAGGAAAGGCGGCGGCGGTGTCCGGAGGCTGAGGAGGGAGACGGTCAGTAGCAGGTGCCCTGACCATTAAAACATCCTGGGAAGATGCAGGAACGAGGCATAATTGATTAGCTAGCTAACAATGAACAAAATATCTATGCTATTGCTATCTGATGCTATCTGCGAGTCGCGAGTGAACGGCTCCACCCATGCGAAGAACAATTTATATGACTGGAGCAGCAGGGGGTAGGGCTATACTAATGAGGACCGCGTGACGAAACGCGGTCCCGTTTAAAACACGCCTAAAAAATCCTGAAACACACATGTCTTTATACACAGTTTCA
Source organism: Garcialebias charrua (assembly GCA_038048925.1). Classification (NCBI taxonomy): domain Eukaryota; kingdom Metazoa; phylum Chordata; class Actinopteri; order Cyprinodontiformes; family Rivulidae; genus Garcialebias; species Garcialebias charrua. Next base: position 19,499 of record JBBPBX010002327.1, on the reverse strand, counting down.
TGTATAACTTCAAAATTAATTGAGCTACAATTTTGAGACTTTTTACTCATTTACAACATTACAATTATCACATTTATAATGTTTATTTAAGGAAATGTTGAAATTCACTTTACACGGTCTTTAAGTTCAACGCAAAAGCCAACACAGACATGTTCCTGATTTTAGCGTTTTACATCGCTTTATAATGTAGCGGTCTGTTTTTTTATATATAATTTATTTTATTTACTTTTCATTTTATATGCTTTTATATGCCTCCTATTGTTGTCTCGTCTGTACCTCATCTGTGTTCTTTGTTTAAAACAAGTCTCTCTTGTAAATGAGTCCTTGACTCCTCATGAATCAATGTGACAAACCTGTATAAATAAAGGTTGAATGAAAATAGCTGATGTAAAAAAAAAAATTGAAATAAACTCCATCAATTTTACACACACTGATGTAAAATCTGATGTATCTTTAAGTGATCCCCAACATATATTCTCAGCTTTAACAGATTGTACATGATAGTTAAAGATTTTCCAATGGCTACTTGGAGTCATCTTTGTTTGTTAGCAAAATATCACACAAACCATTGGACACATTTTAATTAAACTTTCAGAAACTAATTGGTGGAAAACTAACAACTAACTTTATATTGGAGTAGATTTTGGATTCAATCCCATTTAAGATGGCTGCCATAGTCAAGGGAATTTAGAAAACACACAATTTTTATTTATTTATTTAGTTTACATATGGTTAACATTTGGCATGGTTGATTCATTGACAAAACATGCTGCCAATAAAGATCTTCTTTCACAAGTGTAGCTAACTTTTTGGGGTCAACCCTGTTTGTCTGTTAGCAAAATATATCAAAAACCACAAAATAGATAGTTTTGAATCTTTCAGAACGAATGCACATCTACAATGGATTAACTGGTAAAATCAGTTCAATTCAAGATGACAAACAGCTATCGAACCCCAGTAAACACACAAAAATATGATATTTTAGCCACTTGGACAGATACAGGTAGTCCTTGACTTAAGACGGAGTTCCGTTCCTGCGCGGCGGCGTAAAGCGAATTTCGACGTAAGTCGGAACATACGAACATACTGAACCATATACGTACAGTACTGTATTTTACCAAGCACTTAGCCTATCCTAACACAGTACCCTACATAATTATCAAAACACGCATACATTTGGGAGTCATAATGAAAGGAAAAAAGAGTTAATAAGCTACTGGTATGCTGGTGAAGCCGTTCCTCCGTCCCTCCTCCGTATTCTGAATTGCGTTTACATCGTAAAACCGCCGTCCAGCTCATCCTCCGTACGCATTCGTTAACGACGTAAAACCACATTCACAGTACACACAGTAACAGTACTATGTACAGTTTTGTTTTGTTTTTTGAATGTCCAGAGGACCAAACTTAGCTTTTTTAGCGAGTACAGGGCAGCTGTAGCCTCCGCAGCTAGTAAAACCGGAAACCGGAAGCTGCGTAACTCGGCTTTTCAAAATAAAAATTTCAAAATAATTTATTTATTTATTTAAATTTTTTTTAATGGGAGGTGCGTCGTAACCGCGAAACGTTGTAACTCGAGACCGTCGTAAGTCGAGGACTACCTGTATTGATAAAAAAGTGGTGTGGTAGTAGCTGAGAGTCATTCACAACAAGTACTCTGAGTGTGACGTCTCACGTTTGTGCATTACGTTACTTTCAAGGTTTGACCAAATTGGGAACAGCTGTGTCATTTCACAGCAGAATATAATTAGAGTCTGAAACACTGGCCTGAAACGGTGGAGGCTGTAATTGATAATACAGCCACATCTTCCAGCATCTAGATGCTTTTTTATTAAATGTCACTTTAGTGTCCACAGTTCAGCTTCTAAGTGGAGCAACTCAATTCAACTCGTCAGCACAAACTTTCCATGTTATATAAGTTCCTCCTGTGTGCACAGATCTCATGTTTGTTATTGTTGAACCAAAGAAGAGCTTCAGGCGTTCTCGCACTTCTTAGCACTGAATGGGTTCAGTTGACTGCAAAGTTTGCACATTTGATGTGGTGTGTGAAAAGCGAGACATGACATGCTCTACATTTCATCATTTAGCCAGTGCTTTTGATCTGAGAGTTTCAGTGTGCACTGCTTTAAAAAAAATCTCCTGCAGAAGCACAGCCTCATGCTTCGATTCAGCATCTATTAAAAGCGGAAGAGAGTCCTTAATTCAAATACTAATTTGAGAGGACTAAGGAGAGCAGTATAGTGTCATTCATCAAGATAAAGCAGGTGTTACTTGGAATATAGAGAACTTTATTCGATTGCTCACATTTATTTTCAAAGCGTTTTAGTTTTTTCATTTGGTTTCCTTATGGGTTTCGATAAAGCTCTTCAGCTCTCAATGGAGCAGTTTGCAGTCGAGTGTGTAGCTACTGGGATGAGAATGAGCACCTCCAAATCTGAGGCCATGGTCCTCAGTCAGAAATGGATGGATTGCTCTCTCTGTGTGTTGGGAGCGAGGTTCTGTATATGGGGGTTTGTTCACAAGTGAGGGAAGAATGAAGAATAAAGAATGAAGCGTGAGATCGATAGGCGGATCGGTGCAGCTTCCACAGTACTGTATTGCAGACTCTGTGCCGGTCCATTGCGGTGAAGAGGCAGCTGCCAGTTGGTATTTCTACCCTCACCTATGGTCATGAACTTTGGGTAGTGACCAAAATATTGAGATTGCGTATGCAGGAGGTCAAAAATAAATTTCCTCTGCAGTGTAGCTGGACTCTCCCATAGAGATAGGGTGAGAAGTTCAGCTGTCTGGGAGAGTCTCAGAGTACAGCTGCTGCTCCTCCACACCGAGAGGAGCCAGTTGAGATGGTTCTGGCATCTGGTAAGGATGCCATAAGGATGACTCCTTAGGGAGGTTTTCCAGGAATCTCCAACTGGAAAGAGACCCTGGGAAAGACCCAGGACACTCTGCAGAGTCTCTCTGTTTGGCTGAGGACACCATTGAAATCCTAGAAGTGCTGGAAGTTTGCTGGGAAAGAGATATCTGGGCCTCCCTGCTCAAGCTGGTGCCCCTGCAAACCAACTCTGGAACAAGCAGAAGATTTTATGGATGGATGGGTTGTTTTCAATAACGTATTAACTGTTTTCCTATTGTAATTATGTAGTTGGTGCTATTCCCTCTTTTTGATGTGATTAGTAGGCCTGTCACGATAACACATTTTGCTGGGCGATTAATTGTCTCAGAAATAATTGTGATAAACAATGATATCGTTTGAAATTTGACAATAATTAGTAATTATTGTAAATTTTAAGAAGAAATGTTTATTTGTTTTGCATGCAGTACCTTTTTTTTCGTAAAAGACTGTTTGATCCGAAGGATGGATAGTGAGGGAGCGAGCAGTGTGTCTCTTTAAGAAAAATGGGAGGGAGGCCCCTTGACGTGACATGGGCTGTATCTCTTCAGTTCTCAAAATGGCGGACGCTCGGTGCTGCTTGAACTCTTTAGCATAACATTTTTCACACAAAGCTTTTTAAAAAACATCAGTAAACAAGTTCTCCGCTTCTTTTTGAAGAGAAAAACTTTTTACACCAAGGCACAGATTTCAACCGTTAATTTTGGAGCTTTGACAAGATGGAGCTTTTTTCCCCGAGGTCAACCTCTTAGCTTAGCTCGTAGCTTAGCTTCTCAGCTTAGCTGCTTTTAACGATCCAAAAATGCGATTCTGGACGGTTAAAACAAATTTTAAAAAGAAAAGAGAAAGGGAGGGGTCAGTGAAGAGCACCGGAGCATCCAGTGTCTTCAGTAGAAAGAGAGAGACAGGAAGAAATGATAAAGCCAATAAATGAAAATGAGGTAAATAATTTTCATTTATCATGCGATTAATTGATTTGTTTATTGCGACAGGCCTAGTTATTAGCCCTTATAAGTTCCCTTTTTGTTCCCTTTGTTTAGAAACTTTTGTTCTGTATGGTGGTGAGTTTAGGTTCCAAAACAACATTTATTTCCTGATTTGTTTTGTTTATGTGGGATTTATTCACATAGCTCAATATATGTACATATAAATAAGTCCTATGACAGCCATGACTATTAGATTAAAAGCCTGTAATGTCTGCAGACCACACTGATCTGCAGTGAGAGTAGGGAGCAAGCCAAGAGTGTTGGAGGTATGCTCTGGAGAGGTGACGGATGAAAGTCAGAATGAACGTCACTACGGGTACTTGAGGTGGACAAAAAAGCCTCGATAGAAGTCCTAGCACTTGATCTGTTGATTACTCGGGTACTCTGTTAAAGCACTAGTAGAGGCATAATAAAATTCATGTGCGTAAATAAGGAGACGGGTGAAACAGCAAAGTTTCAAGGAGTCGAGGCATCGTAGGTGGAGAAGTTGAAGTATCTGGGGTCAACTGTTCAAAGTAACGGGCAGTGAACACGAGAGGAGAAGAAGAAAGAGCAGGCAGGGTGAAAGACAAGTGTCAGTGGTGATAGAAGAATAGCTGCAAGGCTGAAAGAAAAGCTTTCACCAGAGTGAGACCTGCTAAGATCTATGGTTTGGAGATGATGACTAACAAAATGATCGAAGGCCTAGCTGAAGGTGGCAGAGATGAACATGTTATTTTCACTGGGATCGACCAAAATGGACAAAGTTAGTTCATCAGAGGGACGGCTCAGATTAGAGACAAAGTTAGAGATGTATAGTTTGAACTAGGAATGGGCATTTTAAACAAAACACTGAATTTTTCTGTAATTATTTGAGTTTTCTTTAAATATTTGAGCCTCCCTCATCTTGTCTATGTACCCTGGTCCCGTCTAACATCCATATACCTGTCTTTCTTTTTTTTTTTCTTTCTTTTTTGTTATTTTTCATTTTTTCTTTTTGTTCTTTTCCCTTCATTCTTTCTTTTTCATTCTTTCTTTCTTTTTTGTTAATTTTCTTTTTCTTTCTTTCTTTCTTTTTCTTTCTCATTCTTTCTTTTTTCATTTTTTTCTTTTTATGTTATTTTTCCTTCATTCTTTCTTTTTCATTCTTTCTTTTTTCTTAATGTCTTTCTTTCTTTTTCATTCATTCTTTCTTTCTTTTTCATTTTTTTTTTCCTATTTTGTTCTTAATTTCTTTTGTTTGTGTTTTTGTTTTGTTTTTTTCTTCTTTGTGTTTGTTTGTTTGTGTTTGTTTTCTGTTTTTTTCTTCTTTGTGTTTGTTTGTTTGTGTTTGTTTTCTGTTTTTTCTTCTTTGTGTTTATTTGTTTGTGTTTGTTTGTTTGTGTTTGTTTTCTGTTTTTTTCTTCTTTGTTTGTTTTTCTTTGTGTTAGTTTGTTTTCTGTTTGTTTTTCTTTGTGTTTATTTGTTTGTGTTTGTTTGTTTTCTGTTTTCTTCATTTGTTTTTGTTTGTTTGTTTTTCTTTGTGTTTATTTGTTTGTTTTTCTTTGTGTTTATTTCTTTGTGTTTGTGTTTTTGTTTTCTGTTTTTTTCTTCTTTGTGTTTGTTTGTTTGTGTTTGTTTTCTGTTTTTTTCTTCTTTGTGTTTGTTTGTTTACCGGTGCACCGAGACTACAGGGAAAACACGAGGCGGCGGTGTTTGTATTTACGTGCACAAAGACTGGTGCACGAACTGTTCCGTGATTAAAAGGCTTTGTTCAGCTGCCGTCGAGTTGATCACAGTAAGATGTAGGCCGCATTACCTTCCTCGCGACCATGCTGTGATTTTAATAACAGCTATTTACATAGCACCCGATGCTAATGCTAATGACGCCCAGGGAGAAATTCATGACTTACTCACCTCGCTGCAGTGTAAATATCCTGAGGGGCTCTTCATTGTTTGCGGAGACGTGAATCACGTAGATCTTCAAGTCTCCCTCCCAGCCTTCAATAAGAACGTCTTCACAGCTACGAGAGGAGATAAAACGCTCGACCAAGTCTTCACTAATGTAAAGGGGGCGTACACGGCGAAGACACGCCCACCGCTCGGAGCTTCCGATCACGACTCTCTGATCCTGGCACCAAAACAGCTCCCCCCACTCAGGCGCTCCAAGCCGGAACAAAGAGAGATAAGAATCTGGCCTCAAGATAGTTCCCCCATGTTGAGAGACTGTTTTGAGAAGACAAACTGGTCTGTTTTCAGAGAAGCAGCTACTGATGGAAGTTCAGTGGATATGGAACTGTACGCTTCCTCAGTCCTGGGCTACATCAGTACATGCTCTGAAAATGTATCCATAAAAAAATATGTTAAATCCTACCCGAACCGGAAACCCTGGTTAAATAAAGAAGTTCACGCCTTGCTAGCAGCCAGGGACACTGCATTCAAGTCAGGAGATAAAGAGGAGCTGAGAAAGAGCAGGAAAGAACTGAAGGATGGCATTAAGAAGGCCAAGGCCACGTATGCACAGAGGATCGAGGGACAGTTCACCTCACAAGACCCACGGAGCATGTGGAAGGGTATTAAATGCATAACAGATTACAAAGGCAAGAACAAACAATGCCCCAGGGACCCATCTCTGCCTGATGCCCTCAATAAGTTTTATGCACGTTTTGATGATCCAAACAGACCAGCTAGCACCAGACTCACCTCATCACCAGATGAAGAGCATCTCAGGGTGTCCGCAGCAGAAGTGAGAGGCAGTCTCAGAAAGATTAATCCTCATAAAGCAACCGGACCAGACAACATCCCAGGGAAAGTTCTGAAGGAATGTGCGGACCAGCTCTGTGAGGTGCTGGCTGACATCTTCACCACCTCACTTGCACTGGAGTCAGTTCCCACCTGCCTGAAGACCGCGACCATCATCCCAGTCCCAAAGAGCTCCACAGTGACTGGTCTGAATGACTATAGACCGGTGGCCCTCACCCCGATAGTCGCTAAATGTTTTGAGAAACTGGTCATGTCCCACATCAAGGCAACCGTCAACATCAACGAGGACCCTCATCAATACGCATACCGTGAGAACCGATCAACAGAGGACGCCATTTCTTCCGTGGTCCACACTGCTCTCACCCACCTGGATCAGAAGGACTCATACGTGCGTCTGCTCTTTGTGGACTTCACATCTGCCTTCAACACCATGATCCCCCAAACTCTGATAGACAAACTATCTACACTTGGACTAAGCCCCTCTATTTGTAACTGGGTACTAGACTTCTTAACAGACAGACCACAGTCCGTGAAGATCCACAACTTCTCCTCCTCCACCATAACCCTCAGCACTGGCTCTCCTCAGGGATGTGTGCTGAGCCCCCTTCTGTTCACTCTGCTCACATATGATTGTACAGCCACACTTCCAGGCTGTCATATTGTTAAGTTTGCAGATGATACAGCGGTGGTGGGATGCATCACAAACAATGATGAGTCCAGCTACAGACAGGAGGTGGAACACCTGGAGAGCTGGTGCAAAGAGAATAATCTTCACATGAATGTGAAGAAGACAAAGGAGATGATTGTGGACTTCAGAAGGAACAAACACACCCATGCCCCACTGAAAATAGGTGGGTCTGCAGTGGAAGTGGTCTCCAGCTACAAATACTTGGGTGTACACATGAATGATAACCTCAGCTGGAGCAACAACACCACCAGCCTGATCAAGAAAGGTCATCAGAGACTCTACTTCCTCAGACGGCTGAGACGTGCTGGTCTGAGCAGCCCAGTTCTCACCTCGTTCTACAGGTGTGCAGTGGAGAGCATCCTGTGCTCCAGCATCAACGTGTGGCATGGAGGCTGCACAGTTGAAGAGAGGAAAGCTCTACAGAGAGTGGTGAAGGCTGCACAGAAGTCTGTTGGAGTCAGTCTCCCCACCATCACAGACATTTACACCTCCAGATGCAGGAAAAGAGCCACCTGCATCATGAAAGACCTCACTCATCCAGCACACTCACTCTTTGCCCCACTCCCCTCAGGACGGAGGTTGAGGAGCATCAAGTGTAGAACCACTAGACTGAGGAACAGCTTCTACCCTGAGGCTGTTAGACTCATGAATAAATAAAAATAAAATAAAAAATAAACACTGCAAAATATCACATCATGCTGATGCTGATCTGTTTTCTTGTTGCTGTGTTCATCTGTGACCATCTGCTCATACAAACTCATGTTCGTGCTGCTGTTTATTCCCACTATATTAGGCTTAGTGTATTACTAGTTGATGTTTTTCTTAGTTAATTCTAGATGTTATTACTGTTTTTCTCTTGCATTTGTTGTTGGATGTAACTGGGACCCCGTGTACATAATCTCGTTTTCATCACATGTACCACATGCGGTGCAAATGACAATAAAGACTCTCTCTGACTCTCTCTCTCTCTCTCTCTCTGATATATACAATACTCCACACCCCTTGTTAAGATATGTTAGTGTTAATCAATGAATGTGAACGTTAGTGCTCTTTATTCAGAAAATCCACATCACATCTACATTTCAGGATCTGGTTATTATAGACACAGATTAAATGTTGATTATGAATATTTCTAAATGTAAACACTCAAAAGAATACATATGTTGTTTTAGTGTTTACATATAACCTAAACATTCCAGGAGTATGTATGTTTAATAATCATGTTAAAAGATACAAATCTTGTATTTGTTACCTGTTTGTTTTCTAAATAGATTAGTGTGTGTGACTGGCAGGCATTAACTTCAAATGCATTGCAGAATTGTGCTTTATGAAGCTCAGCCCATTTCCTTCTATTAGTTGACCGGCAGTTCAGCCACATTCAAAATGGCAGACACTCTGACGTACCACTGCAGCAGGTCATCCTGCTCAACAAGGCATCTAC
>JBBPBX010002327.1:0-10332 GCA_038048925.1 Garcialebias charrua | reverse complement strand
AATGCTTTAAGTAAAATGAATGGGCAGCCTACCTGCTGCGTTTCAGCCACATGCTAAAAATAGAGCTGCTCCCTTTTCTTTATCTCTCGTCTTTTGTCTCCTTACAAATGTGAATCCTGTTTAATAATTCTGCTGTTCAATTGAGGAAAAAGACCAATGGCATATTCTTTTGCATGAATAATAGAGCTTGACAGTAGCTGATGTTCAGAATCCATTTGTATGGTTTCACCATGATGGATGTGCTTTATAGGTTGGTGTGATTCAGCAGCATCGGTGTGATGTGTGTTCAGATTAGAAAACAGTCCTCAGACAACCCGTTCTGCAGGCAGGGCCCCGTGTTCTTTAAATATTACTGAGACATGCTAACGCATGCAGCCGGTGGCCTCTGTTACGTCGTCTGATCATACAAACACCCTTAATTTAAACTTAATAGCCATTTGTCATGGGGAGGCACATTGAGTTTGTGGCAGGGAGGACACGCCAGCTGGAGGTCTGAGTCTGTAAGCTGGCTCACCTGGAGCCAGAACGTGTTGTCCTCTTGTTGTCTGTCAGCCAAAATTCATAATTTGACTGGAATCTGAATGTCAGAGAGACTTTTCTCTTCCAGTTTTTGTTAATTGCTTCAGATAGCTTGAAGTTCTTGCTGACCAACGTGTCTTTGTCAAGGCAAAACTGCACATCACTGGAATCCTGCGTGTGTTAAAAATCTGCTCTTTTTCCTGCCTGGTAAATGATCTGCACTTCTGTTTCTATAAATTACTGCACAATGGGGTTCTTTTTCACCCAACAATTGCAAAGAGGTTAAGGAAATGGCATCTTAGAAACAAGCAACGGAATCCACGATTAATATGGGAACTGCACCGATCAGAGGCAGAAAGCACTAGAGAGTGGTGCAAACAGCAGAGGACATCACTGGTAGCAGTCTCCACACCATCCAGGACATCTTCCACAGTAGATGTCTGCGTAAAGCACACAGCATCAAGAAGGACCACACCCACCCAGCACAAGGACTCTTGTGTCTACTACCCTCAGGCAGACGATCCAGGAGCTTCCCATTGCACATGAAAAGACTCAAAGACAGTTATTACCCCCATGCTGTCAGATTACTGAACTCTTGATAATAATACTGAACAACTGACAATAACATTGCACTAAACCACATCTGTGACACCTAATATGTTTATTGCTGCTGCACTATGTGGCTGCATCATGTATGTCTGTACTTTGCCATCATAATTCAGTTCATCTCAATGTTACTCACTACTTGTGCAATAACCTGTCACACAACCTGTGTACTGTACAGTATATGTTATGCACAATACAAAGTATATATCATGTGCATTTAAGGTTATATTAAACAAACTGATCTGCAAGCAGTTGCCTTTAATCCTTCGAGCGTCAAAACCAGTTACAGAATGAATGAATGAACACACGAACACTTCTTCTTCATCACCTGGTAAAACCTGGGGAGCACCTCGCTGGCTCCTCCTACTGGGTGAGAGAGAGATGAGGCCACATGCCTCACCAACACACCACACAGCCCCCCCCCGAACACCCAGAAGGGCAAATACAAAACATATCAGTCTCTCACAGGGGCCCTAATCAACCTGCCGAACCGACTGCGTCGACTCGGGGGCGGAGAAACGGCTGGCACCCGTGCAGGAACAACATTTTGTGCCACAGGGGGAGGAACACAGTTGGGGGGAGAAAACGGAAGATGGGGTCGAGCAGGAGGGCGGCCGCGTCTAGGAACCTGAGCCGGCAACACCTCATCATCAGCCAACACATAGGCTGGCTTCAGGCGGTCCACTGTAACCAGCTCTCTACGCCCACCCATGTCTAAAACAAAACTTTTCGCGCCCCTTTCGAGCACCCGAAACGGCCCGTCATACGGAGGCTGGAGGGGCGAACGGTGGGCGTCACGTCGCACAAAAACAAAACGGGCAGACTGGAGTGCAGTGGGCACAAACGCCTGCGGGAAACAATGGTGCACAGGACCCGGAACCAAAAGACCACTCTGCGAATAGGGGTCCACCGCTTCGGGGAACCGTGGAGCGGCAGCGTCTAACAAAAACTCCCCTGGGATTCGTACAGGCTGACCAAAAACCAACTCGGCTGATGAAGCGTTGAGGTCCTCCTTAGGAGCTGATCGCAACCCAAGCAGCACCCACGGCAAACGCTCCACCCAGCCAACGTCTGTTAGCGCAGCACGTAACGCCGCCTTAAGAGACCGATGGAAACGTTCAACCAACCCGTTAGCCTGAGGGTGGTAGGCGGTAGTGCGATGCACCTGCACCCCCAAGGAGCGCGCCATCTCGGACCAGAGCCCTGAAATAAACTGGGGACCTCTGTCTGAAGTGATGTCCGAGGGCACACCAAAACGGGCAACCCAAGTGGAGAGGAACGCACCAGCCACGTCGGAGGTAGTTGTGGAAGAAAGAGGAACGACCTCCGGCCACCTGGTTGTGCGGTCGACCACTGTAAGCAGGTGTGTGAAACCCCGTGATGGGGGCAGGGGACCAACTAAGTCCACATGCACGTGGTCAAAACGCTTGGCTGGAATGGGAAATGGTTCCAGTGGTGCCTTAGTGTGCCGGTGCACCTTGGCACGCTGACAAGCCACGCAAGCCGCTGCCCAACTCCTCACCTCTCTGCGTAAACCAGGCCACACAAAACGTGCGCTGACTAGTTTCACAGACGCGCGCACACCTGGGTGCGAGAGAGAGTGAACAGAGTCAAAAATGCGGCGGCGCCAACCTGATGGAACCACTGGGCGTGTCCGGCCTGTGGAAACGTCACACAGGATCAAAGGACCGCCCTCTCCCAATTTGACCTCCTCTAGCTTAAGCCCTGAAACGCCGGCACGAAGGGCAGTTATATCAGCGTCTCCCGGTTGGTCAGCGGCCATGGCAGAAAAATCTACCCCGAGGAGCACAGGACAAACGAGCACCCGTGACAGACAGTCTGCCACTGAGTTGGATTTTCCAGCCACATGGCGGACGTCCGTTGTAAACTCTGAAATGGCCGCCAAGTGCCGTTGCTGACGTGCTGACCAGGGCTCCGAAACTTTAGACATTGCAAACGTGAGTGGTTTGTGGTCCACATAAGCCGTAAATGAACGACCCTCCAGCAAAAAACGAAAATGCCGTGTAGCTAAGAATAGCGCCAACAACTCGCGGTCAAAAACGCTGTACTTGCGCTCGCAGTCCCGCAATTTACGGCTGAAAAATGCCAACGGCTGCCATGCGTCGCCAACGCGTTGCTCTACAACGGCCCCCACAGCTATATCCGAAGCATCAGTTGTCAACGCAATCGGGGCCTCTGAATCTGGATGGGCTAGGAGTGCCGCACTAGCTAACGCGGACTTAGCACCATCAAAAGCAGTGATCCGGTCCGGGGTCCAAACCACTGTGTCAGTCGCCTTCCTCGAGCGCAGGGCCTCGTAGAGAGGCTGCAGGAGATGGGCTGCATTGGGAATGAACCTGTTGTAAAAGTTCACCATGCCCAAAAACTCCTGCAACTTTTTAACCACCAGAGGACGTGGGAACTCTGCCACTGCCTGCACCTTGGCAGGCAATGGAACTGCACCCTGCGCGGAAATTCGATGACCTAAAAAATCGATCACCGGTAAACCAAACTGGCACTTAACCGGATTAATGATCAAGCCATGTGCATCCAAGCGCTGAAAAATTTCTTTCAGGTGCAACAGGTGCTCCTCGGTTGACGAGCTGGCCACCAAAATGTCGTCCAGATAGACAAACACAAAATCGAGGCCACGTAACACGGAGTCCATCAGCCTTTGAAAAGTCTGTGCTGCCCCCTTTAGTCCAAACGGCATGCGGAGGAACTCAAAAAGCCCAAAGGGGGTGATTACTGCAGTTTTAGGTACATCGCTGGACTGCACTGGGACTTGATGGTAGCCGCGCACCAGATCCACCTTAGAAAAAATGGAAGCACCCGACAACCGAACAGAAAAGTCCTGAATGTGCGGAATGGGGTAGCGATCAGGCGTCGTCACGTTATTTAAACGGCGAAAATCGCCACATGGGCGCCACGACCCGTCTGCTTTTGGTACCATGTGAAGGGGGGAGGCCCACGGGCTGTTAGAGCGTCTAACAATACCCAACCTCTCCATGGTACCAAACTCCTCTTTAGCGATGGCCAGTTTAACAGCGTCGAGGCGGCGTGCACGTGCGAAAACGGGCGGTCCCGTAGTGGGGATGAAATGCTCGACCCCGTGTTTAGTTTCTGAAGAGGAAAAAGCAGGTGTAGTTAGAGAGGGGAATTCTGCCAACAAACCTTGAAAAACATCTCCTGAAACTAAAACATTAGCATGAGTTAGCGGCCCAGCCCCCCCAGACACACATGGGAAAGTTGCAAAAGTTACAGCGTCAATAAGTCTGCGGTTAGCAACATCTACTAACAGTCCATGAGCACATAAAAAATCTGCACCGATAATAGGAACAGTCACTGAGGCAACAACAAAATCCCACTCAAACTCACGACCATGGAAGGAAACTGTTGCCCGTCTAGTGCCAAAAGTTCCAATGGGAGAACCGTTAGCAGCAGTTAGCAGTGGGCCACGGCCTCGGCCTGCTAATTCAGGTCCAACAGGGTGGACCAAACTCTTCTGGGAACCAGAGTCAACCAGAAAACGACGTCCTGACAGGGAGTCTGTGACGAAGAGCAGCTCACCTCGCTCGCCAGCGCCCACAGCTGCTACTGAGCGCCGGCTTCCTCGTTTCCCGACACCCATGCACATGGTGGGATGCAGCGCTTAGCTTTGTTTGCGAACCTCCGGTGGTAGAAACACAAAGAGCTCCCCCGCCGAGTTCGCGCGCCAACAGCTGAAACCGCCGCTGGCTCCTCCATCTCCATCTGCTCCGGCTCCACCGATGTACTCTGCACCGCGAACCGTCTGGTAGCCAGCAGGACCCGGTCCGCCTCCTCCGCCAAACCCCGGTAATCACCGGTAGATAAACAAGGGGAGTTGGCCAAAGTAGCCCTCACTTGCGACGGAAGCTGGCGCAGGAAAATGTGAGGGAAAAGGAAACCCCCGTCGTCTGAACCAAGTAGCGACAGCATTTTGTCCATCATGTTCACAGCCGTGCCGTCACCCAAACCCGGCAGCGATAGCAGTTTATCAGCCCTCTCAGTTGAAGTCAAAGTGTACCTTCGAAGCAGAAACTCTTTGAGGGCGCCATATTTGTCCGCGTGCGGTGGTGCGCGCAGCAGCGGCATGGCTTTGCGGGTTGACTGCATATCCAGAGCCGACACGACCAAGAAGTACCTGGTTTCATCTGCGTTCACGCCTCGGAGGCGAAAGAGTGCCTCGATGTGCTGGAACCACGAAACCGGGTCACTCTGCCAGAACTCCGGGAGCTTAACACTCGCTGCGGAAACAGAGTCGGCTGGGGTCGGCTGCAACAGCTGAGCAGACGTCGCGGCGGCGGGGTCCGACGAAGAAACAACATCCTCGTTTGGTTCTGACATATTTCACGTCAGGTCACCAACTGTAGCGTGTGAAGAAGGAGAAACAAACTGATCTGCAAGCAGTTGCCTTTAATCCTTCGAGCGTCAAAACCAGTTACAGAATGAATGAATGAACACACGAACACTTCTTCTTCATCACCTGGTAAAACCTGGGGAGCACCTCGCTGGCTCCTCCTACTGGGTGAGAGAGAGATGAGGCCACATGCCTCACCAACACACCACAATATAATATTACAATATTTCAAATAACTAACTGACTTCATTGTAATAAATTTACACATTAACAGCAAGTGTTTAGATTAAGTTCTATTTAATGAATTAATCATTAGCCTAAGCCATTATTGAGCCTACAAACCTTTTACATACCATAAACCAATGCAACTTGTGCATTGTAGTAGACAGTGAACAAATTTGAGCTAATTTAGGATTTAAAATGACTAGAAAATAAAATGGGAGAGCAACGTAAAGCCTTGTTTTTTTTAACAAAGCACATATAAATCATTCGAGGGAAAACTGGAGCGTGAGATCGATAGGCGGATAGGTGCAGCGTCTGCAGTGAAGCGGGCGCTGTACCGGTCTGTCGTGGTGAAGAGAGAGCTGAGTCAAAAGGCAAAGCTCTCAATTTACCGATCGATCTACGTTCCCACCCTCATCTATGGTCATGAGCTTTGGGTTATGACCGAAAGAACAAGATCTCGGATACAAGCGGCTGAAATGAGTTTTCTCCGCAGGGTGGCTGGACTCTCCCTTAGAGATAGGGTGAGAAGCTCAGTCATCCGGGAGGGACTCGGAGTAGAGCCGCTGCTTCTCCACATCGAGAGGAGCCAGTTGAGGTGGCTCGGGCATCTGGTTAGGATGCCTCCTGGACGCCTCCCTGGTGAGGTGTTCCGGGCATGTCCCACCGGGAGGAGACCCAGAGGAAGACCCAGGATACGCTGGAGGGACTATGTTTCTCGGCTGGCCTGGGAACGCCTTGGGATTCCCCCAGAGGAGCTGCTCCAAGTGGCTGGGGAGAGGGAAGTCTGGGCCTCCCTACTTAGGCTGCTACCCGGGAATTATGTTTTTAAATTCTCTGATGACACTGCTATTCTCAGCTTGCTGCATGAGGATATGGACTCCTCATCTTATTTTAATGAGGTTCAATCATTTGTTCAATGGTGTGATGACCACCACCTTATTATTAATGCCAAGAAAACAGAAGAGATGCTGATTGACCCCAAGTCTTTGGGTGACAATCTCCCACTTTTTATTCACAACCAGAAAATAAACCAGGTCTGTTCTTACAGATATCTGGGTGTCCACCTAGATAATCTGTTCAAGTGGGAAATTCATGTTAACATGTTGTGCTCCCGTCTACAGCAGAGACTGTACTTTTTACGCAGACTCAGAGTCTTTGGGGTTAACAAGAAGCTCATGTTTTTATTCTATCAGGCCGTACTGGAAAGCATCATCAGGTTTGGGATGTCAGCGTGGTATGGCAATCTTTCTGTGCAACTTAAATCTAAACTTCATCGTATGGTACAAACTGCAATGAAGGTGATAGGAAGAACTGATAACTTCTCCCTGCAGTCTATCTATGATGAGTCTGTCCTCAGACTAGCACGGAGGGTACTGTCTGACCCCGCTCACATCCTGAACTCACAATACGAACTGTTACCATCTGGCAAACGGTTTAGAGTCCCTGCTTTTAGACTTAAC
Organism: Garcialebias charrua; assembly: GCA_038048925.1. Lineage (NCBI taxonomy): Eukaryota > Metazoa > Chordata > Actinopteri > Cyprinodontiformes > Rivulidae > Garcialebias > Garcialebias charrua. The sequence goes on along the minus strand of JBBPBX010002327.1, from coordinate 3,141 downwards.
CGATTTAAAAATTCTTTTATCCCCACATCGATCAGATTGTTAAATAAAGTAGGTATATAGTAAGTTTTCCATGATGCTGCTGATGCTCTGGTCTGATTGTTGTTTCATTTACTGCTGGATGTATGTGGGAATGTGCAAAATGTGTTTTTATTGAGCATTGAATGGTCTTATTGAGCAATGTGTGTTTTTAAAAGCAATGTGTTTTTAACTGAGCAATAGGTTTTTATTTTATATGCTTTTAAATTGTTTTGTGTTCATGTGACTGTATTGTTGGTAGAAGTGTTGTTTGGCGTACGATGTCCAAGACAAATTTCCCCTTGGGGACAATAAAGTATATATCTATCTATCTATCTATCTACCCCCGCGACCCGACCCCGGATAAGCGGAAGAAAATGGATGGATGGATGGATGGATGGACATATAAATCATTAACTCATTCAACCTTTATTTATACAGTGTAATTTAGTTATGAGGATTAATTTACAATATAGACTTGTTTATAAACTAAGAACACAGATGAGGAACAGACAACAAAAGGAAATCATATAGAATATAAGCACATAAAACGCAAAATCAAAATAATAAAAGGCTATTAAAATGCACATGTTTTTTACTAGTCTTTACTCTATGACTGTGCTTATTATTCAACTAACTACAAAACAGTTATGTTTTCTCGTAAAAGGCATACTTACCCTCGCTCTTTCTTCATGATTGATAACTGATGAAGAACCGAACTAACGCACACCTTTAATTGGAATGGGATGGACAGAAGTCCACGCCCTCCCGGTCACGCAGTAAACTAATTAAAGTCAGATTATCCGCAGAATAACACTGTATGTTGGTGGTTGTTTTTTAAATAAACATACTTTTTGTTTTGTCACTGTAAGAAACAGTTTGTCAGCCTCCAGACTACCAGAAATGCATCCAAATAAGACTGATTTGACCTTGAGGCCTTTTACCTATTACCACAGGAGTAACACCTGAGACTTTTTTTTTTAAACCTTTTTTTGTTTGTTTTTTAACCTGAAATCAAGCAATAAAGTCAGCAACTCTTGAATATTACAATGATTTATGTTCAACTTTGGACGTGATTTATTTTGAAAGTCAACATCAGATGTTGCTCAAAGTTGTTGAGAAACATCTTGGGGTCCTCTAGAGTCAACCTGAATTGAAAGTGGTTCGTGAAATCGAACCATTATCCAGCAATAAAGTCAGCAACTCTTGTATATTACAATGAACAATGCTCAACTTTGGAGGTGATTTATTATGAAAGTCAACATTTGCCATAGTTTTCTCCCATCTATCAGTTTTTTGTAGTAAATTCAGTAAAATTCAAAAATAATATGCAAAATGTGAAAAAGTTTCAGACGTGATTTATTTTGAAAGTCGATAGTTTTTAATCTCAACATCATATAAAAAATAACATGCTAAATGTGCAAATTTGGAAGGCATTTATTTTGAAACTCATCAGATATTGGTGACACTTGATGAGCAACTTCTTTGGGGTCTTCTAGGCGAGTGAGAGTGGTTTCTGCAAAATAGCACAGCAGTTTTAATTTTTTTTAAATAATGGAAGCTTTTGGGAACACAATATTTGACATTCTCACGTAAAGAACACAAACACTGATATGGCTCAACACTCAGGCATTAAAAGTAATTCTTGAATGTATAACAGCAAGAATGACAACTCGCTGAAAGACATAGACATAATTAACAGCTTTTATTTATGTACTGTATTTTTCAGCTATTCTTTTATTTTCACCTTTTATTTTGAAAGGCAACAAGCAGCATGTCACGCAGCATTACCGTAGTACATGTTGTAAACGCGCACAAATAAACCCGTGAGTTGCCAAGTCGGCTTATTATACGCGACTTTGGGCTTGTCGTTTTCTGAAGCCGCAAATAATTCTGGTGAGTCGCTTGTTGTGGTTTATTGGGCTTGTTTTGGATGTGAAGTCACTTATTTGGGCTTGTTATTCTTTGTTCTTTATTCTTTGTTTAGAGTGACAAGACCACGCTAAAATGAGCTCCAATAAGTGGGGGAAATATGAGAAAAAATATAATAAAGAATGGGAGAAAGAGTGCACACTTAAAACATGATTCAGGATAGAGATTAAAGAAAGTTTTTTGTTGACCGCTTACTCTGAGTTTGCTGTTAATTTTTTATTTTTTTTGTACGCATCCTTTATGATTTTCTGTTGTCCACTGTTGTCATCACTCTTCCTTTAAAATTCAGGTCTCTCTGGTAAATAGAGGCTTAATGGGATTAATTTGTATAAAAATGCAAAATGTATTTTTATTTTTTAGAGTGGATATGTTTTTCAAAGTGTTTAGCATAATTTTGCTGTTTATATGTAATGCCATAATAAATGTATGTTAAACATACATTAGTTATATTTACTATGTTTATACTGTTAAAAATGGCCTTTGTTTTACACAATGGGGTGGAGTGGAGCCTCCACTCAGCTCCGTTACTTGTTACTTTGTTTATGACGGGTGTACGATAATTTCCCTCAAAATGCGATAATTTTAGGGCTCTAGTACGATAATCCTACATTTCTCACCTGGCAACACTGAGTGGAGGCGACATAGATATCATATATAGAATATATAATATCTATGGGAGGCGACATAGATATCTTATATAGAACACTAGATACCCCATGGACTGCTCTCGCCGACGAGATTTCAGGCGGCCATCTTGGGGATGTCCACCGCTCCACTCAGCCTTATATATTTGACAGGCACAATAAAGTATCAGCGCATTTAATCAATCATAACACGCTGAATAGTAATCCCATTGTCACTTATTTAAATTTTAGGCATACAGCAATTAAAACTGCATGTATAGGAACATATAGTTTAGCATATTTAAATAATTTTGGTGGAATATAATACTTTAATGTACATGTTTAACAAGATGCAATCAAAGAAGCAATTTATTCACACACACATTTTGTATACATATTCAGATACTGTAATTATATTTATATATATATATATATATATATATATATATATATATATTATATATATATATATATATATACATATTATATATATACATATTCAGATAAGCATATATATAACTATATATATAACTACTGTATATATATATAACTATATATATATATATATATA
>JBBPBX010002326.1:62322-86736 GCA_038048925.1 Garcialebias charrua | reverse complement strand
GTGCACAATAAACCAGTGTTAAGATTGTATATTCATCACTTTATTAAGAACTCAAAACAATCACTGCTTTCTGTTTATTATAATTTCTGAGCATCCATCAGTGGAAACAGTTCAATACTGCTATTGAGCATGAACTTTCTTATTAGTTCAATACTGCATGCACAAATGCAACTTAAACACCTACAATGCACAGAAAAGAGGTATAAACAAGAGCTTTTGATGCCTCTGTCTGTTTAAAGTTGTTGTTTTTTTTGTTACATGGGGTCTTGTTAAGTTATATTTTCAAAATCTTCCGAGCAGTGAACAGTGTTCAGAGCTTTCTGAGTTAGAAAAAGGCAAGCAGCTTTATGACCTGCAGCTGTACAGAAACACAGTCTAAAACAAATCAAAACTTTACAGCAGATTCAAGAAAGCGCCGTGTGAAGGATTTTTACAATGTGTCACCTTAAGTACAAAAATGCACAGCAAGTTTAAGGCTGTTTGATAATAGAGTGTGCTTCTAAAAGATACCAACAAAGCAAACCTGTCAAATTAATAGTTATGGATTTTTGTTTATATTTTTGCTTGCTCTCTATGAGGACGGATGCTTTTCTCTCCCGCTCTGCCTCCCTCCTTCTTTGCTCTTTGTTCTGTGATTCCTCTCAGAGCCTCTCGCTACATATCCTCTGAATTGTAAATTATGGATCTGGTCAGCTGGTCTCTCAATGCACTTGATAAAATTTTCTCGTCAAGAAGACAGGGCGAAAGAGAGCCCTCTTGCCTGGACGAGACACTTGCAGCTGGATACACAATGGATTCCTGGGGACAGTGGAAGATTGTGTGTCTGGTAGTATTGATGGTCGAGGATGTTGAAGGCGCATATATAATTGGATTTATGATAAACATGATTTCTGCTTTTCGAGTTGGCGGTCATCTGGTTTATAGACAAATGCAGAATATGTCAGCAGCTGTTCTGGCCTTGGTAAGGCTGCCTGGCATGAAGGAATGTACGGAGCGGTAAGCTCAGACTCAGACGCTGGATGAGCTGAGCCATAAGCTGGACGTGATTTTTGAGAATCGCAGGCCACTTGCGGATCCTGGGTCTCAAAGGCGGGAAGAAATCTACCTGGGAAAAGGCTACAACCTTTGCCCCGCGGTGTGACCACCAATTTTGGCTGTTTGGAGTCGTCACTGAGACGTACCAGCAGAACTATGAAGGCAGACAGAAAATCAAATAGACTCTGCATGACCCAAAATAATTGTGTTATCGGATTCTGGCTTCGTCTGGTTGCTGCTCACATAAATCTATGATCTATAATCTATAATGTTATCTAAAGTTGTATTTCTATTCTTCTGATAAATCCAAATCCAATATTTACTCCCTGCTAACTTTGCTTTAGATCTTTACTGAGTTGCCAAGTCCCAAGAGAAATAAAGCCTTACCTGCTGAATGCTTTGGTGTGTAGAACAAATCTCCTCTCACCGGGACTGTTCGGTGTTGGTCGGGTAGCGTGCTTTGGGTTTAACAGAACTTGTTTGCAGCTGAAGGTAAATGGAAAACCCATGGGACCATCAGCAGTTAACTAACAGTGGAGTTTGTGGTTGATAAGCTAACATTTGAAGTGGAATTTACATTGTTTATTTAAAAGACTATTGATATAGGGACACTGCATCAACAAGTAATAACGCCACTTCACTCAAAACTAATTACTGTATAGTGTTTGCTCATAAGGGATTAGTTGTAGAAATTATAATTCTTTGGCTAAATTTGGACATGCAACAGTTATTATTTAGAGTAATTTTGACTGAAATTATTTATGTTTCACATCAACTAAATTTCCGTTGATCATCTCAAAGGGCCACATTACAAACATGATCACTCATCCACACCATCTTTGACATCCTACATTTGACTTTGACGCTATAGACTGTCGTTCAGCAGAACATTAAAGCAATAACTGTGCCAAAATAACATTTTTGAAAAATAGTCTGAAAATGTTTTCCCAAGTAAGGTTCCTTGAAAAGGTTAGGAACAATCGTATTTTTATTGTCACTGGCATCACATGTGGTACATGAGGTGGAAGGAAATTGTGTACTCAGTGTCCCAGTTACACCCAAAAATGGCAAAAATATAACGTATAAAAAGAAACAATATATAAGGATCTAAGATATACAGTAAGATATACGCTAAATGAATGCTAAACAAACGCTAAATAAACGCTAAACAAACGCTAAACAATATGCTAAACAATACGCTAAAATATCTAAGATATATGCCGCTAAACATGTATAATGTAAAATTACAGTATATAGTATATTAAACAGCAGCCTGAAGATGAGTCTACAGACTCATCTTCATGTACATGGGTATGAATGAATACAGCAGCATGTGATAGTTACCTGTTGTAGATAGCTCTTTGATGGACTGTTTTGCTAACAGCTAGCCTAAGCTAAGCTAAGAATGATTTTAAAACAATTCCAGAATCACAAGCACATTAAAAAAAACTTTACATTGTCGTCAAATTTACATCATATTAGTATTTCTATAGGAATCTATTGTTGTCGCTGTTGTCATCACTCTTTGTTGAAATCAGGTCTCTCTTGTAAATGAGTCCTCGAGGTTCATTGGGATTAATCTGTTTAAATTAAGGTTGAATGAAAGGTTATTTGCAAGGTCAAATACTTGCAGCAACAGCTTGCCATAGCACTTCCAGTGAAGCCCGGTGCATTTTCTTTGCAGCAGTATCATAATATTGCTGCTTAATGCCTGGTACCCACTGGACCCGTGTCGGGCGGCTGAAGCGGCCGGTTTACATTCAAAGTCTATGTGGAGACGCATCGAGGCGCAGCGAACCGTGAAGCGGCGCGTTTTGAGTGATTGAAGCGGCGCGGCGGCACGCGGCAGTTCCTTTCCACGCACGCGCGCGTCCAAAAGCAACCTACGCGTCGAGCTACGTCGAGCCGCTAACGTCATAAAATTCGATCTCTGGTGCCTCGACGCGTCCAGCAAACAGTCGGGAGAGCCTCTGCTATGTGATTACACAACGACAACGGGACTGTTTTTGGACTTTTTAAACTTACCCGATCGAGCCTTCATGAATTGGAACCAAAACTCCGGTAAGAAACTTGGCATTTTTACAGTTGCTGCTGTCCGCTCAGCGTACGATCACCCCAAACATAAAAAAAACGTTTTAATCTCAACAAAGACTGTCGGAGCTGCAGTAACACAACAACTGACCCGGAAAACGAGCTAGACCCCCTCCCCTCTGCCTCCCCCCAGTGCGCGGCATCAGACGGTCTTCAGTGGCTTTGTGGGAACGTGACAAGCGGCCAAAAGGGGGCAGCAGGAGCGTTTTGAGAAATTAGGTGGGTACCAGGCATAAAAGCATGCAAAATAAAACTGGCAATCATCAAAAAGGTTGTAAATAGAGTAGGGATGGGGCAGATCCGATCCAGTATCGGTATCGGTATCAGATACCAGCATTATTTAAGTATCGGGTATCGGATCAAACCTGCCGATACTTTTCCGATCCAGCTTCAAAGAGCACTTGTGTTCAATCACAATCTGTGACTGCCCTTTTTAACATTGTGTGAGATAAACCCAATGAAGACACTCTTAAGCCTTACAATAAGGGGGTTCCCTATTGTAAGGCTTAAGAGTGTCTTCATTGGGTTTATCTCACACAATGTTAAAATGAATAGTTTGGGTGCAAAAGTTTCATTATACAGAGTCAAATACCTGAACAGTATCGGATCGGGAAAGTATCGGTATCGGTCGATACTGAGTTAATAAGTATCGGTATCGGATCGGAAGTGAGAAATGTGGATTGGTGCATCCCTAAAATAGAGTCAAAGTCAAAAGTCAAAGTCAAAGTCAAAGTCAACTTTATTGTCAGAACTGCAATATGTACAGGACATACACAGGACCAAAATTGAGTTTCTCTCAGTCCCTCGGTGCAACAGTAACCATCTAAACACTAAACACTAAAACATTTAATAAACATAAGCATAAAATAGTAAAAGTGTAACACTGTCCTGAGTTTTTTCATAATAGTATAAAAGTATGAAAATTTACACCAACACTGAAACACCAAACACCCCTAAAACACCAAACACCCAATGAACATAAGCATAAAATGAAATAATAAAAGTGTAATACTGTCCTGAGTTTTTGCATAGTAGTATAAAAAGTATATCTATAAAATAAACTGAAGGTTCTAGCATTGACATTTGCAAAGAGTGGCACAGCAGCATATAAGTTAATGTACACAGTATATGTATGAGGTATTTGATGTTGGTATATAGGCAAAGTGGCATATGCAGTGAGGCACATAAGGCACATTTGGCATCCTTAGATAAGGCTAGTCAGAGAATGCTGTATATGTATCTGCAGTAGTGTAGATAAAAGTAGTGTAAATGTAAACAGTAGTAATAAATGTAAAGCAGTAGTAATAAATGTAAACCGTATTAATAAATGTAAACAGTGAATGTAAACAGTAGTATGACTATAGGCAGTAATGTAATACAAACATTAGTGCAAATATGAGAAGTAGTGCAAACTGAATGAGCACATGACCGAGAGTTTAGTGAATAACCCGTTTGATGACACAGAGTCCAGTGTTAAAAACTTTGTGTTGAGTGGTAATGTGTGAGAAAGTTTTTTGTGTTAAGGCAGTTCAAATGGGAGAGGAGGCAGAGCAGGCAGAGTGTTTAGCATTCTGACTGCCTGATGAACAGAGCTGTCTCTCAGTCTACTGGTACGAGCCTGGAGACTCCTCAGTCTCCTCCCTGATGGCAGCAGTCTAAAGCAGCTGTGTAGTGGGTGTGTGGGATCACCTGCCATGCAGAGGGCTTTCCGAGTGAGGCGGTTGCTGTGTAAGTCCTGCAGTGAGGGCAAGGAGGTGCCGACGATCTTCTCAGCTGCTCTCACGATGCGCTGGAGGCTCTTGCGGCAGGATGCAGTACATGCACCAAACCACACAGTGATGCAGCTGGTCAGGACACTTTCTATGGCACCCCTGTAGAAGGTGCACATGATGGGGGTTGAAGCTCCAGCCCTTTTCAGCTTGCGGAGAAAGTAGAGGCGCTGGTGAGCCTTCTTGGCCAGTGCTGCAGTGTTCCTGCTCCAGGACAGGTCCTTTGAGACGTGCACTCCCAGGAACTTGGTGCTGTCCACTCTCTCCACTGCGGTGCTGTTGATGGCCTTCTCCTACTCCGCTCCTGCTTCATGGAATATCTTACAAAAAGATCTGAAGCTCTCGACCTTGACTTCTCTAAATGGTTTTCAGAATCTGTTGGAATCCTGGCAAAAACCAATGCAGATTTGTTCCTGTCTTTGATTTTATACGTCTACCTTATAATGTTTTGCTAGTTTTTTGATACTTTGTTAAAAAAAAAAAAAAAAAAAACTTTCTTTTGTTTTTTTCTCTCTTTTGTTTTCTATTGTTTATTGTTTGTTTGTTTATTGTTTATTGTTTAAGGAAATTCTACCACTGCTGTTCATTGTTCTTTAGTTTTAGCAGGTCGCTTTCGTAAATGAGCCCATGAGGTTCAAAAGATTTACCTGACTAAATAAAGGTTGAATGAATGAATGATGATCAGAGGGGCATGTTGTGCATCCCTCTTCCTGAAGTCCACGACAATCTCCTTTGTCTTCTCCACGTTGAGAGTGAGATTGTTGTGTCCGCACCACAAGGCCAAGCGGCTCACCTCGTTCCTGTAGTCCGTCTCATCGTTGTTGCTGATGAGACCTACCACTGTTGTGTCGTCCGCAAACTTGATGAAGTGGTTGGAGCTGTACGATGGTGTGCAGTCGTGTGTTAGCAGGGTGAATAGAAGGGGGCTCAGCACACATCCTTGTGGGGCCCCTGTGTTCAATGTGATGGTGCTAGATGTGTTACTCCCGATCCGTACTGTCTGTGGTCTCCCGGTCAGGAAGTCTAGCAGCCAGTTACACATTGAGGTGTTCAGCCCCAGACTGTCCAGTTTATGGATGAGCTGTTGGGGGATGATGGTGTTGAATGCCGAGCTGAAGTCGATGAACAGCATTCTAACATAAGAGTCCTTCGTGTCCAGATGTGTGAGAGCTGTGTGGAGGGCAGAGGAGATGGCATCGTCGGTTGAGCGATTAGGTCGGTATGCAAATTGGAAGGGATCCAGGGAGGCAGGGAGGACAGATGTGATGCTTTTCATGACTAGCCGTTCAAAGCACTTCATCAGGATGGGGGTGAGTGCTACTGGGCGATAGTCATTGAGGCATGCGGGCGTTGCCTTCTTTGGGACAGGGATGATGGTGGTGGCTTTGAAACAGGTGGGGACGATGGCCTGGCTTAGTGAGATGTTAAAGATGTCCGTGAAGACCGCTGCGAGTTCCCCTGCACAGTCCTTCAGCACACGACCAGGTATGTTGTCAGGACCAGAGGCCTTCCGGGCGTTAATCTTGATAAATGATCGCCTTACGCTGTCTGAGGACAGCGCCAGCACCTGGCCATCAGGAGAGGGGGGGAGTTTATGTGCAGGTGTGCTGTTACTTGCCTCAAACCGAGCAAAGAACTCATTCAGTTCATTCAGCGTAGAGGTTGAGCTGTCACAGGTCTGGGGGGGGTGGTTTGTAGTTTGTGATGGTCTGTATTCCCTGCCACAGACTGCGTGTATCCTTGCTGTCCTTGAAACGGTGAGCTATTTTCCTGGAATACTGCTCCTTGGCCTTACTGATGCCCAGATCCAGGTTCTTTCTGGCTGCCCTCAGGCCCACCTGATCTCTCGCTTTGAAGGCAGCATTCCTGGCTCTCAGGAGTCTGTAAACCTCAGCTGTTAGCCATGGCTTCTGATTAGCCCGAACAGTGATGGTTTTGAGGTTGGTAACATCATCAATGCACTTGGTGATGTATGAACATACAGTGTCTGAGTACTCCTGGAGACATGTGTTGTTGTTTGTGGTAGCAGCTTCTTTGAACATACCCCAATCTGTGGTGTCAAAACAGTCCTGGAGTGCCTCTGAAGACCCCTCTGGCCACACTCGTATCTGCTTGCGGACTGGTTTTGTGACTTTCACCAGCGGCCTGTATGCTGGCTTAAAGGACAACACCCACCGTGACAGTAACAATTCACCATATTGGAGAATTACTGTAGTATTTTATGAATTTTATTTTCATTTTTGCATTTGGGCCAGGCGAGGGTTAAAAAAAAAAAAAAAAAACAACCCACTCCCGAATGAATCCGGAAACCTGGCCGAAAAGTCCCGAAGGGTCATGCCTCTTGTTACATGAATCTCCACCCAGAAGGCAGAAGGTAGGAGTGAGTTTCCATGGAGGTTTATGAGAGAGAGTGCGTTAAAACTGCATATTTCCTGCATATTTCCTGGTGCATTTGTGTGTATGGACCAGCGCTCTGATTTTATTTATTATTTATTTTATAACACCGCTGCGGACCTGTTGCTTGATTCATTCTGCCCCTGAGGAGCGAGCCGCGCGCGGTCTCTGGCTCCTCGTTCCGCTCCGCTGGTCACCTTTGAAGTTCCTCGTGCCGGTGTAATTTGCTCCCTCGAGTGTATGTATCTGCTCTTATCTCTCGTCAGCCTTGTTGCAGCAGCACGGGTCGTGAAGCATGCGCGCGGGCAGAGCTCAGCTGCGAGGCTGGGTGCCTTTCTCATCACGGGGCGAGAAATGCGGGGCGATGCGGAAATGAATGAATTTGTCGCGATCAAACGAATTAAACTAGTATGTCTAAGTGGATGCTCGCTCAGAATATGATGACATGAGTGAGCGACAGCAGGATTAATCAACAGGCAGCTTTATGGAATATTTAAAAATGCTTCCTTTTTCTTTTCCTCTGCTCGCCTGTAACTCCAAGGCGTCACTCTGGTGACGTGAATGCCCAAGTGAATGCCCATATATGGAGAGGGGCAGATTTTCCCGGAGCTGCATGCTAAAATCTGCTATAAATCATGAAATAACACATTTAGTGTTATTTCTCCACAATATAAGTAAACGCTCCTGTATTATTTTTAAATAAACTAATAAATATTAATGGCGATGCAATTTGAAAACATGGTGGGTGTTGGACTTTAAGCATAACACAGATATGGTCAGAAGCACCAATGTGGGGGAAGGGGAGGGCTCTGTAGGCATTTTTCATGGTGGTGTAAACTTGGTCCAGTGTGTTGTTTCCTCTTGTTGCAAAGTTTATGTTTCTGTATGTTTTTGGAAATACACTCTTTAAATCTGCATGGTTGAAATCACCAGCCGTGATGAGAAAAGCATCAGGATGGGCTGTTTGTTGCTCACTGATGTGCAGATATAGTTCATTCAAAGCCTCACTTCTAACTTTGCTGTTGGAGCTTGGAGGAATATATACAGCAACAATCAAAACAGCTGTAAACTCCCTCGGTAAATAGAACGGTCTGCATTTAATAGTCATGAACTCCACTAAAGATGAGCAGTGTTTGTAGACCACAGCAGCATCCAGGCACCATGCTTTGTTGATGTAAACACAGAGCCCCCCTCCGCGTGTCTTACCTCCCTCGAGGGTTCGGTCCGCTCTGTAGCATGTTAGCTGCTCCAGCTGAACAGCATGGTCCGGAACGTTGTTGTTGAGCCACGTTTCCGTGAATACAAACACACAACAGTCTCTCACAGTCTTTTGTCGTTCGTAGCAGGCGTATATAATCCAGTTTATTGTCCAAGGAGCGCACGTTAGCCAAAACCATGGATGGGATAGCCAGCTTGTGTGGGCTAGCTGCTAGCCTAGCTCTGATACCTCCGCGTTTACCCCGCTTCTGTTTTCTGTCACGCCGCTTGTGGCGTTTCCACGGCGGGCGCGATGAAGGGAGGCTCAGGGCTGGCTTCCGCTTTCTGTCCAGCCGCTTGTGGCGCTTCCACGGCGGGCGCGATGAGAGGAGGCTCGGGGCTGGCTTCCAGAGCAGGCCGCAGTCACGAAGCTCATGTAGCTTCTCCTCGAGCTCACGTAGCTTCTCCTGGAGTTCACTGTTTATTCCCAAATGAGCGTTTTTTCCGACATCAAGTAGGATCTCACGGCTATACTTGCGTTCTTGAACACGTAAACATGACGAAGACGTGACGGCACATTGCGGCATGCAGGACAAAAAAGACGAAAACACTGTGTTGTCGGGAGAGAGAGACGCCACGGCGTTTGCACGCGCCACCATCTTGGAGCCAATGAGCTGATGTAATATAAATACTGTATGTGGAGATTGGAGTTGTTTTAGGAAGGTGCTCAATATGGTTTAGAGTCCATTAGAATATGCTGTTAGTTCATCAGTCCAGTCAGGATTAAACTCTTTCTTCAGCTTCAGTATCAATGATTCACAACACAACATAAACTTCCACTTCAAAAGATCTGAACGCTCCCTTCAATCTACTCCTGTTTTTCTTGTAAATAGGGGGCATTTGGAATGGTTTCAATATATTTCTGGAACAATATCCTACTTATTTTGTCAATAATGGCTAAATGGAAGTCCAACACAGAGGAGCACTTGACTGTGGATGACAGTCAGAGCAGAGTTCACAGCATTAAGGCTAAATAAAAGGTGATCAATACGGAGAAGAAAGGGCTCTCTTGGATAAAAGACCCAGTCTCTAGTTATTGAACTCTCACTAATCCACTGCTTGAACTGGAACAAAACAGGTTCTGGTTCGCTGATCGGTAGCTGCCGTGTTTTGCTTCTAAAAAGAAGATGTTTTTTTAAAATGTGGTTTGCCAAGAAAAGCGTACACAAAAAGGCTTATCAATACATTACTCTCTCAAGCTTCATTTGGATCAGTGTTATCTAATACGTGCACTGAGGTTTGATCGCAGCTCATTCACTTCCACCTCAGTCTAAGTAAGAGGCTTTCTGTTGAGCAGCAGAGCTTTGTTTTTTTTTTATTTAAGGCATCAGGAATAAAGCATCACTTTTTCGCCTCCTTCTTGGGCTTGTATGAGCAGATCAGAGCCAGATAAGGTAAACGCTGTGAATACGCACACAATGGGAGTAATGAAATGCTACTGTACCAAACCAAGGTGCAAATGTTCCTCGAAGCCGCTGCAGAATGCAAACACTTGCACTAATCAATACGTCTTACACTGCTAAAGAAGGTGTTTTGCTGCAGTTGCCAATTTTCAGTCCGAGATACGGGTGAAAATGTGAAAATCTTGTTTCCAAACAGTGAGATATCAGGACACCCTGTTCTTGCTTTACACCATTCTCAGGAATCAGTCACTCGCTTTCTTGCTGGAGTGCTGTTTGCAAATGCATTTATGCGAGCAGAATGAAATATTATTCCCTTACACAGCAGGATATAGCCAGACTTGGGGACAATATTAAAATAGCCCGGTCTCTCCAAGTTACTGTGTGGCTTTGCACCAGAGACCCCCCCAATGCCCCCTAATGTGTCTCTGATTTTATTTAACAGCACACCCGGGGATGCCAGCTGGAAGGAACTAAAATTTCTTCCAGAAACAACAATAAGTACAGTACAGAATAGAACAAAACAAAACAAGGAGACATTTATTCTAACAAAAATCCCTGAAATATATTTTAGATCCTTTAAACTTTTTTTTAAGCATTGTTGTATTTTTAAAAGCACGGAACTTAGTCAGGAATCAGATCAACATTTCTTCACCTGCAAACATCTTTGCTGCAAAAAACAAACAAACATGTCAGACTGATCAACAGACCATGCAGAGGAGTGTTTTGACTGAAAAACAACCTTTCTGTTGTGATTTTTGCTGTTAACACTTAAGATAATGTTTTACGATGCGGCTTGAAGTGGAAAACCAATATTAATATGTATGTATGAGAACTCATAGACTGAATGAATAATAAAAACATTTACACTGGCTATTACATAATTAATAAAACAAGTCTCATGGTTAATGGGGCGGCCGTGGCGTAGTGGTAATGGCAGTCGTCCCCCGATCGGAAGGTTGGCGGTTCGAATCCCGGTTCCCCACACCATGTGTCGTTGTGTCCTTGGGCAAGACACTTAACCCGAGTTGCTCCCGGTAGGACTGGAAAGCACCTTGCATGGTAGTCTGCCGCTACCGGTGTATGAATGTGTGTAGCATTCAATGTGTGTAGCGCTTTGAGATTTTCACTAATGAAAAGCGCGTTATAAATTGAATTCATTATTATTATTATTATAATGGGTTAATAAGTTAATTTGTTAAGCATTTCCTTTCTATTTAAACTTAAGCATTTATAATTTCCTGAAAATCCTAACAGCTATTGATATATTGTGTTGAGGCTTATTCTGAACTTAAAACACTTTGAGACCGTTTTACATTTTTTGAGCCGAACTGATCCAGAACAGGGCGGCACGGTGGCGTAGTCAGTAGAGCTGCCGCCTCTCAGCGAGAAGCTTGCTGGATTAAATCCTTGCTGGACGGCCTTTCTGGGTGGAGTTTGCATGTTCTCTCTGTGCATGCGTGGGTTTTCTCTGGGTACTCCGGTTTCCTCCCACAGACCAAAAACATGCATGTTAGGTTGATTGATAACTCTAAATTGTTTCTAGATGTGAGTGAGAGAGTGACTGGTTGTTTGTCTCATTTGACTCCATGTGTCCCTGTGACGGACTGGAGACCTGTCCAGGGTGTCCCCCGCCTCTTGCACATTGACTGCTAAATATGGGCACCAGTGACTTCCACGACCTGAAAATGAAGAAATGGGTAAAGATGATGGATGGATGAGCCAGAACAAAGTCAGGCACCTGATAAGAACATTAAGGCTAACAAATCAGAGCTCACAAAGAAAAACATCCTATAGAAAGTATAAATCTGATGAAGCCCTCCAGATAGAGGGCGAAACATTTCTATAAAAAAGAAACTGTCCAGATGACCCGACAGAATTATTGGATTTGGTACCTGGATGATTGAGCATGAACTTTCATACAAATCTGAGTGTTACATTTTGACTTAACTGCCTCGACATAATGGAATCAGAGTTTTGTTTTGCAATTAAGCAAATGTTGGTTGAACTGAAGGTAGAATCAGAACTCAGGAATGATATTTCTTCACCTAATACACCTGCAAACTTTTTAAAAATCTTACATTACATTACATTATATTAAATTATTATTGTTTAGCATATATGCTAAATGGTAAATTAACTGTACTCATCTAGCGTCTTTCTATCTTATCAAGATCAGTGGCGGACTTAGACATTTGGGGGCCCCAGGCAAACCTTTGTAAAGGGGCCCTGTACCGGTCTGTCGTGGTGAAGAGGGAGCTGAGTCAAAAGGCAAAGCTCTCAATTTACCGATCGATCTACGTTCCCACCCTCATCTATGGTCATGAGCTTTGGGTTGTGACCGAAAGAACGAGATCTCGGATACAAGCGGCTGAAATGAGTTTTTTCCGCAGGGTGGCTGGACTCTCCCTTAGAGATAGGGTGAGAAGCTCAGTCATCCGGGAGGGACTCGGAGTAGAGCCGCTGCTTCTCCACATCGAGAGGAGCCAGTTGAGGTGGCTCGGGCATCTGGTTAGGATGCCTCCTGGAGGGACTATGTTTCTCGGCTGGCCTGGGAACGCCTTGGGATTCCCCCAGAGGAGCTGCTCCAAGTGGCTGGGGAGAGGGAAGTCTGGGCCTCCCTACTTAGGCTGCTACCCCCCGCGACCCGACCCCGGATAAGAGGAAGAAAATGGATGGATGTTTTATTATTGCAATAAAAGGCTCTAAATCAAGTCTTACACCAAAATTCAACAACACTAAATAAACACAAACAAATAGAGAGGGTAGATGTGAGCAATACAGTAGAAATATATTTTCCTAAATTATAAGATTTTCACAACTTTAATTCTTTTAACGTTATATTACATATTCTGTAACAGGGAACAGTTGTTAGATCAATGTGAAAAGTGAGTGTGTGTAGTTGAGATGTGGTATTTTGAGATGAATTCACACACTGGCTCGATATGAACAGCAAGATGTCCAGGCATGAGACACTTTTTACAGCATTAAGTGATCATGAATTACCTTGATTATTCAGCTGGACTTCTATGAAAGTTGTCTTCTGTCTTGTTTCTGGTCTTTAATGATGCATGTTTAAAGACTGCATCTGAAAAAAACAACAAATGTTAGTGTTGGAGGAAATAAAAGAAAAAATAAGACATTATTACATTTAACACATGTGAAGGCTCTCATTTATCCAAGTTTCCATAATTAAGACTGAAAGTTTTGACTTCTTTTTAAACCTTAAAACTTACACAGACTGTAAGACGTACTGTAAACTAAATGACTCAAATAATGTCACAGATTTTTCCACCTGGATTATTGAGCATGCATCAGGGAATGTCACTTTTCATTTATATCAATTTTTACATTTTAGATAACATTTTAATTTAGCAATCCTAGCCTTTTGATTCTGTTGTTTTAAACTAACAGTGGCATTTCTGTCCAAAGCAAACCAGTCATTATTAAAAAACACATTTTTGCATTACTCTGAAAGCTATAAGTTGTGCTTTATAATGTATTTAATGGAGGGACTATGGACCAAATAACAAAACAATGATAGTCTGATGAAGTTTTAACAGTCAAATATTTTGTAAAATGGTTGAGCATTTTTTTTATAGATAACTGTGGAATATTTTAGATCTATTCTATTCAATGTAAAGTCCGAATAATTTAATAATACTGTATACTAAGCAAGCAGGGCAGAGAACTAAAGTAGGTAAAATATATAATCCCCTCTCTCCTATTTAAGTCAGAAGATTTAGGTCGAATATCTTTTAATATTTTGATACAGAAAGAAAACGTGAAAATAGTGGTTGTCTCAGCTGATTACTGTTAGGATTTCTTTTACCCAACCTACAAAATAATTTCTAAAACTCGTACCTCATCTTGCTGTAAATACTTTATCTTCATCTTCTTGAGTCACTGCCTCAGCGCCACTTCCTCCTGGCTGGATCCTGATGTCCTGCGGCGGTTCCGCCACACTTTTAAATGGGCCGCTGCCGCTCGTGACCGTCATTAACAGTTGATGAAGTTTTAGAATTCGACCCATTAAAAAGGTTGTCACTTTCGGTAGTGAAGAAACATACGTTATTGTTTTTTGACGCTTTTTACGTTTTTCAGCTCCGCTTTCTGTCTCCTGTCTCCCGCTTCCTTCTCAGTAAACAGCAGCGAGCATACAGCACTTCCTGGATTAGTGGGTGACGTCATGACGCATGACGGAATAGTCCATTTTAGTAGGGGGGAACTGAACTCAACCGTTTTTTCTGTTGCGTTTTTAAAGATAGTTTTCATCGTAACTATAATTATTTTTATGTTAAACGTACATTAACAAGCAGGAGCAATGTTAGGGATGTAGGTGATGGCTGGGGTCCCTGCTTATTGGCGGCCCCTGCTCATTGGCGGCCCCTGCTGATTGGCGGCCCCAGGCCACGGCCTCCTTCGCCTGAATGGTAGATCCGCCACTGATCAAGATACACAAAGCTTTTTACTGTACAATCTGTGCCTCATTTACCCATTCATACAGCACTCTACTAGATCTATACAAAGAATAATCAGTGCTTTATCACATTCATGCACCGATGGGACACACATCGGAGGCAATGAGGGGATCATTGTCTTGCAGCATGTGACTGCTGGTGGAATCGACCCCACAACTCTCACACTGGAGGACGACTGCTCTAACCACTCAGCCAAAGCCACCCCACCCCTTAGATCCTTATATACTGTTTCTTTTTTATTCTTATATTTTTGCTATTTGTGGGTGTGACTGGGAACTTGAGTACAAAATGCCATTCTACCTCATGTACCACATGTGATGTGAATGCCAATAAAGTCACCTTGAACCTTGATCTTCTTTTGGTGTGGACATTACTACTTATTCAATGCTTTAATCCCTTCTTTTTTATATCAAAGTTCATGCTCAATCATCCAGGTACAATATCCAGTAATGGTCGGTCAGGTCATCTGGACAGTTACTTTTTGTGGAAAGACGTTTCGCCCTCTATCCGGAGGGCTTCATCAGTCTGGGGAGTCCCAAGTAAACTGTTTTCTCCACTAAGCAGTACACTCCTTTAAGGCTGAGTTAGACTTTCGCTTTGGTCCGCAGGCTGGAGCGCGCGCGCCGCGCGTGCACTGTGCCGCACGGCGAAATGCGTTCATAGTTTCGCCCCTGTGTTTATGGTTGACGCACGGCGGAGCATGGCAAAGTGCTGTTCTTTTACGGGCCAGCAGGTGGCAGTAGCCTCTACAACATGTGCATATGTTACAAGAAAGGGTGTAGAAGAAGAAATCTACCGTAGAAGAAGAACTGTTTGACGTCACAACACAAACAAAATGGCTTCCCGCTCGCTTCATTCTTGAACTGTCTTTATTAGAGGAGCAAATTATAATAAAACAACAGTTATTGTGTCTTGCAATTTTAATGAGACGAAGAAGACGCAGAAGGAGATGGTATGTTCGGCCATTACACTCTCAGAGACGTACTGGTGGGGAATATAACATGCTGGTGATGCCGATGCGGAGAATTGACGAAGAAATGCACTTCAGTTACTTCCACGCCGATTTGATGACCTGCTACATCGTATTTCGCCTTTCATACGACGTGGAAGGACCCACAGCAGCCCTGTGACATTACCCGAGCGTTTGGCAGTGACTTTAAGAATCCTGGCTTCAGGTAGCAGCCAGAAAAGTGTAGCAGCCAGCTACAAACTTGGTGCAACTACGGTTTCCCTGATAGTCTCTGAGGTGTGCCAAGCTATATTGTATATTGCTATATGTATTTGAATGTTAATGATTTTAAATAAAATGAAACTACATTGAAATATCCACTTCAGCTTTCCGTCTGTTTTGTTTGCATATTGTATTTACAAAGCCACTAACAGTTGTATTACATAAAATTTGGTATGAAAGACTTTTTTATAATTGTAAGAACATTAGATGTTAGAATTATTTGGAAACCTGAAATGGCATTGTAAATATAAGTCCCATATTGCATTAAAATGAAGCATTGCTACCTGACACGAAAAATCTCAATGTGTAGTAGCCTTTATTTCACCAGGAATGTGAAGTGGAATGTGGAGAAACCTGTAGAAATAGTGTTTTGATTTTAATGTGTGCAAAAATTGCATGCTGTCTAAAAATAATTGATAAATGTGTAATTATGCATTACAAATGTATCATTTGAATCAAAGTCAAGTCAAAGTCAGCTTTATTCTCAAAACTGCAATATGTACAGGACATACACAGGATTGAAATTGCATTTCTCTCTGTCCCTCGGTGCAACAATAAATATTTAAACACTAAAACACAGTAGTATAAAAGTATAAAAAGTTTTCACCAACACCAACATTTAATAACCATAAACATAAATTGAAATAAACTGTAATACTGTCCTGAGTTTTTGCATATACTTTTTCATAGTAGTACAGTATAAAAGTATAAAATGTTTTCACCAACACCAACATTTAATAAACATAAAATGAAATAAAGTGTAATACTGTCCTGAGTTTTTGCATAGTACTTTTTCATAGTAGTATAAAAGTATAAAAAGTTTTCACCAACACCAACATTTAATATCCATAAACATAAAATGAAATAAAGTGTAATACTGTCCTGAGTTTTTGCATAGTACTTTTTCATAGTAGTATAAAAGTATAAAAAGTTTTCACCAACATTTAATAAACATAAAATGAAATAAAGTGTAATACTGTCCTGAGTTTTTGCATAGTACTTTTTCATAGTAGTATAAAAGTATAAAAAGTTTTCACCAACATTTAATAAACATAAAATGAAATAAAGTGTAATACTGTCCTGAGTTTTTGCATAGTACTTTTTCATAGTAGTATAAAAGTATAAAAAGTTTTCACCAACACCAACGGAGTGAGCTGATGCTAGGGCTGTCGCTTCTGCTACTGCTGCTTGACCCTGGCAAGTGTCGAGGTGGTACGGGTATGGGCACCGTTGGACAGGGAGGAATTGGCGTGGAGGACCTGTGCAGAGGAAAACACCCTGCATTTGAAGTACTGCCAGTTTCATGGCCAGTAGGCGTGAGGTTGTGAGAGACGATGGGTGTGATGTACTCATGGTCGATGGTGGTGACGGTCTGGTCCATGGGGGTGAGGGTCTGGTCAATAGGGGTGAAGGTCTGGTCGGATGGGGTGACGGTCTGGTCGAGGCACCATGTATCGTCCTGTGCTTGGCTCTGTGGTGTTTCTTCAGGCTAAAAAACAGACATTGACATCCATCAGTACAAAATGAAACGGTAACGGATACAATGCACATATGTGTTAAATAAAAACAAATGTTTGTGTAACTGTTAGCTTAATAAACAGAAGGTGAAGCATCAACACACACACAGGCTAAATTTGTTTACAGTTGAGGTGTGCAGATCTAAAATGGTTATTTCCACTATTTCACATTTACTGGTCAGCAGCTTGATTTATATTTTCATTAAGCCATGTTTTGGTCATTCATTCTCACAGTTTATTGTTTATATCAATGACTACAAAGGGGAAACAACACGGCAGGCTGCACAGCATGGCCTGCTGTATTCCATGCTAAGCTAGCTGTAATAAAAGCAGTACTAACTTTTTTTTCTTTCATTTTTACCTCTTTTTCCATATTTGTGTCCTTTTCTCGGTGTTTTATAAAACTCGACAGCCAACTCAGCTCCACAACGAGGATTGGCACCGGTTTGTTGGTGCCAGGATCGCCACTTCTGATCACCCTCTTTTTGGCCTTCACGAAGCGATCCCGCATGTTTTTCTTCCTCCTTCTGCATCGCTTCTGCAATCTCCTTCCATGAACTCTGTGCCAGTTGCACATCTTTGTGTTCTCTCATAGAGGGATCATACAAATGGCGATACATGCGGATGAGTTCAGCCAGAGCAGCTTCGAAAGCGTCCATCTTGTTTTGAGCCCAGTCCGTACGTCACTGAGCGCGGCGCGCGCTCTAGGCTTGCGGAGTTTCAAAAATTCAGAGGTGCACGGCACGCGCTAATCCCCTGCGCGGGGCCAACGCGCAGGGGCGGGGACTGTGAAATTGCGTCACTTTTGGAGGGCACACCCTCGCGCGCTGCGCGACGCGTCGACTATGAATCTAGCTTTAGTGTAATCATTTTGCTGGGTCTTTCCTATCCCCTGTTGACTCCTCCCAGACAACCACAGCCAAAGTGGTTCAAGACATCAAAGTTCATGCTCAATCATCCAGGTACAATATCCAATAATGGTCAATCAGGTCATCTGGATAGTTTCTTTTTTGCGGAAAGACGTTTCGCCCTCTATCCGGAGGGCTTCATCATCTTTTGGAATACTTTCTCTAAACACTCACTAAGTTGTCGACAATGTCAGAGCAGGGAAAAAGGCAGCAACCGGTTTTCTTCTGCTTTCACGCAAGTCTCACATTGATGTGAATGTATTTGTAACGGAGACGAGCACAGGCTGAAAAATGCTCAAATGAGTCAAGTTTTTACATCTTTTTACATCTTAAAACAATAAAAATAATCGTTCAATGGAGAATGAATTGCAAAACAGTAGAACAGAACCGTGTGGGAGGCACTCTTATATTCTGTCTGCTCTTTTAATGTTTATTTTCATGCAATGCCTACAAAGACCAAAAAGAGCACAACTACTACAGTATAAAATGAAAGATTTATTTTTACATTTATGATGGCAGAATCTATCTTGCAATGTTTTACGTAAAAATGTAGCACTTCTCACATTCCTTTCATATCTGAAGCTGGTTATTGTGGCTTAAGATGAAGACAGGCTATTGTTGTAAACTTTGTCTTTGAGATGCTCAGGGATTTTGTTATTGTTGAACAAACCCCTAGTTCTACTGAGGCTGAGACCAAATCTGAAACTCCAGTGTCAAAAATCTTATAGCACCTCATGTGTAGACATTTACATCACTGTCAGTTTCACATCACATGTGTATTAACATAGAAAATGGGAATTTGCAAGTGCAAATGGTGGCAGCATGCAGCTCACAGGTGCAGCCTGGGGCATTTATGGCTTAAATATCATAACATTTCTGCTGGAATGATTGAAATAAAACTAGACAATGGTGTAAAAATGATAACGTTTTCACATGAATGGCTGTAAAATCTTTGAGACTGTTGTAGTGATATAGGCCTTTGTCTTGACCTTCAAGTACACCTCTCTACACCTCTCTGAATCACTCAGTGTTACACTTGCTTGAACCTCAAGGAGACAGATGGACACTTATATATTTTAACAATTATTATGAATTAATGGACACTAATTAATCAGATTGAACTTTCTCTTTAATGTGTGTTAATTCAGAATTGATCAAACAGTATTTTTGTCATTTCAATGATGATTTTACTAAACTGGTATATTTTAAATATGACAAAGTTAAGAGAACATCTCAGAATGATCATGTTTTGAACTGTCTGCTCTAGGCAGAATAAGTGTCGAAAGTTGAAGGAACAATCCTTCGTATTTGTTTGAACTGTTTTTGTTTCAAAGGAAAAGTGCTAGACATAGCTTGCTTTCGGTCTCCCGTCCTTTCTAAAAACAATGAATCAGTTCTCAAAACAAAGTACGGACTTGTGCACATGCACCTGCATCTTCTCACGTATGTTTTCTATGTTTTGTCTACCCTATCATCTGTCACTCAAACTCACTCATTTGCAAAGTCACACCCTCTCTAGGGGTGCAACAACCAATCAGCAGGAAGTATGTGACTAAGTCACACCCCCTTCTTAAGGGGCACTTCCTGCATTTTGGGTTAGAGTTTCGAGGAGTACGAGCTGTCAACCTGCTCTCCTCCCTGGGAAAGCTGGAGTCGGCCCGGTCATATGTCAACGACCCACGTCTCCGCTAGGATCATAGCAAAGCCTTACTGTGATCCTGTCACTGTTCTGGAAGAATTTGTTTTCTAAAGTTTTATTTTGAAAGTCAGCCTGTGCGCTCGACCGTTGGTCCCTGCCGAGGGAGGCGAGTTCCTCGTATCGTGAATCAGCACACTCACGCTGAAGTCCAACTGGACGGCCACTGGACAAACCCATCCACGTGTGTGTCCACAAACTTCTCCACTCTTGTCTCCAAGAGACGAACCTCCAACAGGTAAAGAGCCGTGGTGTGTTTGAACGTGCGGGAGCCCAGCAATCTGCTCGTGTGGGGGAAACGGTGTCACCTAGTCTGGTTCAAAGTAAACAACTTTAGCTTAACTTAGCTCCAGAACTCCTTCCTCCTATTTCTTATTTTTCATAAGCTATTAATCTGTTAAGTTTTGTGCCAACAGTTAAGTTTTAACTGTCTGTTTGTTTTAATTTGAATTCTTGTCAACGTAGTTATTAAATCAGAGCTAATATCGATACAAATGTTTATGTAATTTTTGTGATAGTTTCAATAAAAGGTCTATATTTTTGGTAGACCAATATAAATTGAAGTCTAAGCGTGAAATTACATTTACTGGCTAATCACATCGTTAGATTTGTTGATTTAATCTGAAAAAGTTGAGACCCCGCACTTTGGTGGCAGTTTGTGCAGATAAAAGTCTGCTCATACATGCACGTCTAAACTATAGGTAAGTCAGTAAACTGACCAATAACTCCTATATTGTTACACTGTAGTCGTTTTAAGACGGCAGCTGTCCAACTTGACCATACTTTCAGGTTAGCCGTTAGCATGTCATTCAACTCAAAAATAACTTCTTTTCTTTCAATTGAGAGCGTTCAAAGAGCCATCAGCAGGTAAAATATTACTGCAGTGATCGTTCAGACCCTTTGATCCAGACTATCCTTTCAAAGTAAGCAAATACCACAGAAGTGCATCCATTTCTTTAAAATGACATGGATGCGGTTTAGCGTTTTTCACGTATCAATTGTTGATTTAAAAAAAGCATTCGATACTATTGATCACACCATTCTCCTTGAAAAACTGAACAAATATGGTATTAGAGGACCAGCATTACAGTGGGTATCTAGCTACTTAAAAGATAGGAAACAATTTGTACAAATAAATGATGTAAGATCTGACCTCTGTAATATCACATGTGGAGTTCCCCAAGGCTCTGTACTTGGACCAAAGCTATTTATTTTATATGTGAATGACTTGGTAAATGTGTCAGGACTCCTTAAATGTGTACTTTTTGCTGATGATACCACATTTTTCTGTTTAGGTGAAGATATAGAACAAATGTTGGAATTGATAAAGACAGAATTTGTCAAGATACAAACTTGGTTTAAAATAAATAAATTATCATTAAATCTAGAAAAAACTAATTACATGATATTCAGTAATAAAAAGAAAACTGTTGATGTTCCACTCAAAATTGAGGGTGTTGAGATTTGTAGAGTGAGTGAGGTGAAGTTTTTGGGTGTTATCATTGATGACAAACTGACATGGAAACAACACATAAATTCTGTAAGAATAAAAATAGCTAAATCGATTGCAGTACTGTACAAAGTCAGAGACCTATTGAATGATAAAGCTCTGTATTTGTTGTATAACACAATCATTGTTCCACACTTAATCTATTGTATTGATGTTTGGGGGAATGCGTGTAAAACAATCACAAAGCCTATTTTTGTATTACAGAAAAGAGCTGTAAGAATTATCACTAGAAAACATTACCGTCATCCATCTAGTACATTATTTTATCAACTGAAGTTATTGAAGTTCCATGATTTGGTAGATTATAATATTTTATCAGTTATGTATAGGGCTCAGAATAACGCATTACCTTTAAATATCCAAATGCATTTTGTTAAAAGACAAAGTTGTTATAACCTTAAGGGAACAGAGATGTTTGTAAAACCACAATTCAGAACTAGTTTGAAGGGACGTTCTACCTCAATCCAGGGAATTAGATTATGGAATGGCTTGGAGAATGTAGTTAAAAATGCCAAGTCAATGTTTACATTTAAGAAAATGATCAAAATGAATTTGTTAAAAAATATATATGAAATGACGTAATGTGTATTGTATTAGTTAGAAAATTAGAAAGAGTTAGTCATTTTGTACTGTTGGTGGAAGATTATTATTGTTTAATCTGATTGTTTGAAAAAAGGGGCAGATATAATAAGATTTATTCTTCTTTCTGCTACCTTTCATTTTTTTATATTTTGTACGTTATCATTTATGGGATTGTCTTGTATTGTGTTTCTTTTGTAAAAAAATGAACAAATTTAATAAACATAAACATTTAATAAACATAAACATTTTTGCAACTCCTTGTCGTGCCTGTTTCATGATATATGGTTGCTTTGTATTTGTTTCGACACGTGTCGTTTGATTTGATGCTAAGGTTAAAGAGTCAGTGCATCATCCGAAGGTGAATCGTCAGAGGTTTTGATGTTTACTCAGAAGGAAGCTGTTGTGTGACAGGACAGTGCTGCCTGCCATGCGGGGGTGTTATGGTATCGTGTTTTTGAATTATCAGCGTAACGACAGACCCGTCTTAATTACTTTCACATGCAGCGCTATAATCAGTCATTGTCAGCCTGATCAAGACGGTGCAAACCAAAGCAATAAGACTCATTCACCCAAACCGGATGCCTATTGATTACTTTTCATACTTGAGTCATTGCACTGCAGAGAGACATGAGAGGCAATAGAGCTAATGGAAGGGGGGAGACTCAAAGCCACGTTGTTTACATCTAAGATGACAGGTAAATGCCTTTGAGAGGAAATATGAGCTTGATCTTTTGGCTCCCAATCAGCTGTCTGTCTGTCTCTGTGATGCTAACAAGCTGCTAAACTGTTAGCTGCTCTGCAGGTCGAAAATTAAAGATGTGTCAGTTTTTTCTAATTTAGAATTAAATGCTTTAAAATGTTCCAAAATCTTTAAAACTCTATTCATTACATGTTTTTTTTTCTTCCCCACAACCACTGAATTGTTTTAATCACAAACAATCATACATCTAATTAATAAAAAAATATAAATTATTTGGGATGCATGGGATTTTGGTTTTCTTTGGTTTTTGTGGACATTTTTTTATTAAAAGCATGCAGATGCGAGTAGTGTTTTTTTATATATTATAGAATTATTTATCAAACTCTGACGGGTTTTGTTTTAGTTATAAATAACAAAATTGTGTTATGATGCTTTATATTTTCCAAAATGTCTTATTTATTTATACAGTGAAATATTTATTACGTTGTTCAACTCAAGTACTGTATAAACATTGGTTTAATGAGGATAAATGCAGTTAAGGGCATACTGTATACATAAATATACATGTAAAGTTTATTTTCTTGTCATTTGATCATCCCCTGATGCTTTCATGTTATATCTAAAGCGCTCAAAGGCCTTCCACATATTTGTTTTGCTTATGATTAAATATTGATACCATAGAGAGCAGGAGGGGGTTTGATCTACAATTGTTGTGGGTATTTTTTATTGTAGTTCTTTAAAATAATTTAAAAATGAGAAATTCAGTGTGCTTTGGCGCAAAATATATTTAGTAGCTAAAGGGGCCACATACAAGTGTCCTTTTCCAGCTGTAAATGATCTGTTTTCCACACTTCTTACTCCCATAAAAAACATAAATTCCTTAAAGGGATGCATATTGTCTGCAGTCTTGCATGTTAAAGTTGTAAACAATGATGTTGCATGGTCTGGTGGTGCTAGAATGACTTATCAGCTACTACCACGGCAAAATGTAGCTCAATATCAGCAAAATTGACCTAGTTGTAGCCATTTTTGTGTTTCCCAATGTTGAGTAGCTGTGGCTACAAACAGTCAGTTGTAGCTCGACATCCGTTGATAATTCGCTGAGAATTTCATTAAAATTTGTCCAGTGGTTCATAAGATATTTTGCTAACAGACAAACTAACATACACACAGACATTTAAACAATTTCTCTTTTTACATTTATTGTAATTGAAGCTCAGTTTATATTATAACCTCATATAACCTTTTTAAGCAAGCCTATTCTGCCTCCACATGATTTTATCTTTGATCTTGGTTGATTTTACTTGATTTTATCACTTGTTTTATTTATTTATTTTTAAGCAGGCCTATTCTGCCTCCACATGATTCTGTCTTTAATCTTAGTTGATTTTATTATTGATTTTACTTGATTTTATCACTTGTTTTATTTGATTTTTGCTTTGTTGCACTTTGAGATTTTTATTAATGAAAAGTGCGGTATAAATTGAATTCATTATTATTATTATTATTATTATAACCACTAATTAATATATAAAGAACAAATACAACTGACCAAACAGTTGGACCTAACTCCATAAACTCAATTTTAATTGCACTTTCTGTTTTTTTTCTATATGATAACTTTGCCTTAATCTTGTGTTTTCTTTCTCGTACTGTATGTGCTCATGCACGTTGGTTTATCTCATCTCAGTTTTTCCCGGTGGAGGCTCTAAAAGAGGTGTTGAGTCCTCCTTAATGAGTAGTGGGCCCTAATGAAGTCAACAATTTGCGTTTGTGCTTTATCATTACTGTTTGTTTTGATCGCTCTCTACTTTAACGCCGTTATCGCCTTCCTGATCAAAGT